>JAGKQL010000056.1:4174214-4245213 GCA_018398635.1 Cyprinodon brontotheroides | reverse complement strand
AAAAAAAAAAACTACAACGTCCTACTCGCAATGTTTTCTTACGGAACGCCCATTGGTCCAAAAAGGCGTTATGAAAGATTGAGTGACACTAGCAGAGGAGCAAAATTATACAAGCGGCGGCGTCAAGGGATTTAAAACTTGTGCTGGGAGGAAACTTTTAACCATGAGAGTCTTAATCGGTAGGAAAGGTTTTTTTCCCCCAGTACTGTTTATTTGTAGATTGTCAAAAAGGTCGAATCCTGCAAGCTAGCTTATGAGGCTGCTAAGCTAAGGTTAAAACTGCAGACAGTTGCTAAATTAAACATATATTTAATGCAAACAGTCAATCACCTACGTGTAAAAAGCTGCTGTTGAGTTAAGTAAATAAATACACGCAGTTTTAAAAGAAAATCTGTTAGGATGTAAGCTAAACTCACTCGTGTTTTGTTTTGTAAGCATGCATAATACGCATGCGCACTTTATTTTATTATTCTGCTTGATTTTTAGGGACGTTGATTAAAATACCTAATGTTCTGTTATCAATACATCGATGGATAAGATCAACTAACTTTAGTTTTAATAATATAGTTTTAGTTTTAATTTAATATCACTTGCACCACTACCTGGTGCACAAGCAGTAGTCAATATTATTACTTTGTCTTTATATTAATCCTGTCTTCCTTTTTGGATAATTGTATCTCTTTTAGTTCTTATATACAGCACTTTAGTTTTTTAAACAGTTTAAACAAAAATAAAACATTGGTTATGTTAGTAATATTAGATCAGCAAATGCACTAATTTCCTATTTTCCCATAATTTCCTATTCCCTATACCTGTTTGACTGGTGTGCCTCTCAGGAGGAGGCTCTGGATTTGTGGGTCGTGAACTGACGCGTCTTCTCAGAGACAAGGGTCACGAGGTCACAGTGATATCCCGTCAGCCTGGTCCAGGAAAGATAACATGGGTAAGATCAGCAACCTCAGTTCCTCCATGTTACATCCTACCGATTCTGCAGCTTAAAGGTTCTCCCAGATGATGAACAGTGATGGATTTTTTTTTTCTTTTTCTAGCTTTTGATCACTAGACTGTTCACCATGTATCTCTGTAAATCAAGAGAACGTCATAAATCCTTAGATTGTACTTTTTTCTCTCCTGCAGGGTGAACTTGAGTCTCGCGGCCTGCCGCCATGTGATGGTGCTGTCAACTTGGCTGGAGAGAACGTTCTTAACCCTCTCCGATGGTGAGGTCTTTTCCTTATTACTCTAGTCCAGAGGCCACAGATTAGCGGGCCGCTGTACGGATCCAACCGGATTTAAAACATTTAGAAATTACCGCATGTTTTCCGACGACAGTGTCTAACTTCACTTGCACCACTTTTCCTGTTAACATGGTAAACCCTCCAGAGCGTCCGGCACCAGGCCACACGTGATACAAATTAGCCATTGAGCTGTATCAGTCTGGGTTGCTGCTGCTGCTACTTTTAGACACAGCAGGGAAACCTGTGGCAAACAGGGTGATGGGAAAGAAGGAGAAGATGATGAGGAAAAGAATTAAAGTCATAATTATCACTATGATAGAGGAAAAATTGTAGCTCTTTATTCTATATGGACTGAGTCTGATCTTAATATATAGACTTCCACCCTCCATCCATCCTTATTTGATCATCCTTCCTTCCATTGGTCCATAAATCTACAATGCCTTGTGAAAATATTCGGCCTCCTTTACTTTTTGCCACACCTCAGACTTCAAACATTAGGATATATATATATATTTTTTTTTAATGAAGAATCCACAAGTGAAAAACAGCCCTGAAGTGGAACTAAATTTTTTAGAAATTCCAACGAATTTCAGTTTCAACAGATTTCAGAAACTGGGTGTGCAGGATTATTCAGCAAGGCGTTGTATCTGTCAATCTCTGTCCGTCTGTCCATCCATCCTACATTATACCTCTGCTCACTTAAATTTGCAACAAATTAATTGTATTTGTTAAATTGTTGTACGAAAACACAGGGAACGTTGTAAAATTTAGCCTAGGAAAATAGAAATTAGTAGGAATGACACGATTAATCTGATTACCTACTACGGTAATGGTACACAGACTCTAAATAAATCCCACTTCTATAAGAATAACTTACCTACAGCAGTGGCAGCTCCAGAGGTTTCTCTCTTCAGGGGCTTAAAGCATAAGAATATAACCGAGGGTGCTAAGAATCATCCTTTCTTCCCACATTTTATAATAAAAATTAGATGCAAAGAAAAAACAGATGTGTGTTCACGACTTAAATCTGCAAAAGTCACTAATAAGATGTATAATGAATGTGTGATGTTCTGCTTTTCAATGAAAACAATTAAACACATGAGTAGAGTGTAGTGTATATAAACTGTAAAGATCAATTCACTTTATTTTGTTTCCCCAGATTAGAAAAAAAAATAATAAAATGAATTCATTGTGAATTCATCAGCAACATCTGGTGAAGTAGATGTAAGGTTATACATAGGTCAGTTATTATTAAATGTAGAATTACCTGTTATTAAGACATGGACCAATTGAAATTTATGTTTGTTCTTGTCTTAATTAAGCAAAACATTGTAAATAAGTAGGGGGAGAGGGCTGAATCAAAGAAGTAATAGTTTATAGAAATCAACAGTTGAATATAAAAGCATAAATATGACCAAATTAGGTTTTGTTTATCATGTGACTCTGCAAAGGTTGCTTTAAAGTAGTGATGGTGAGATGAAGCCTCATGACACACATTGAACCGTTTGACCAAATTGCTTCAATGATCCAAACAGTTCAGGACCCATGTGAACATGTCACCACCTACTGGTGGAGTGCAGAACTACAGTTGTAGTAATGAAATCTGTGATTTTTTTTTTTTTTTTACAACTGTTTTCTTTTTCCCCTTTTAAGTTCCCTTGAAATTGTATGGTTTGTGTGTATAATAAAATTTCTTGGAACAATAATTTAAAAGGTGCACAGTTTTCTGCCATTTTAGTGAAATAAACTCAAGCAGACAGTGAAAGTGTTTGGGCTGTACAAATTGGGCAATGATGAGAAAAATGAAAGGTGTTAGTCAGTTTTATTCACATTTTTTTTGTTTTAATCAGGTTGGAAGTTGTGTTCAACCAATCTTTTTGGCTAAACCGGCCTAATTTACCCAATCTATATTTTACTCGCAAAAAAATGCAAATAAGTCTCATCAGCCAAAACAATTAAGTTTAATCGTAACTTTTAAAAGTCAAGGGCAAGTCTTGAACTATCAACCTCTAGAGTGGGAGCCTGTCTTGTACAGATGACGCCACCTATGTAGATAACCGTAGAGGAGAAAATACTAGTTAACAGTAACGTGTTAACACTGACTTTGTCCGGTGGTTTGCTCAAATTTTTGATCATTACATTGTTTATTCTAACCAAATTAGCTTTAGCAACTAGATTGGTTGTTTTTCCACCCAATCTATTCTTAGAATCTATCCAAACTCTATCAAACTGACAGCAACTCTCCTACAAACTCCCCACATCTTGACTGAGGCTGTTTAGATTCCTGTTGAAGTGCTTGATCTTTCTGAACCGCTTCCCGAAGCAGCCACCCACTATCCACGTTAGCTTCAGACGTCATCTATTTTGGCCCCTCCCCTAAATGAATCACGCCTCAAAACAAGCTTCGGGGAAACGCCCCCTCCATTACCGACCTGCGCCTCGAAGCTCGGCTCATCTCATAACAAATCACTACTTTAAAGTATTGTTAATATTTTCAAGTTAAATGAAAGGTTTGAAACTCTCTGGGTTGTAGCGTTACTGTCGACTCATTTGACGCTTTAGGTCTGACTTAAATCATTTATGAAATTTTCTTTCAGTTAATTATCTTATAAGAGAACATTATAATAAGCTTTACAGTAATTACAGTAATTATAGGCTGACAATTCAAATAATAAAAAATAAAATAAAATCAGTCATGTTTTGAGTGCATCTATAGAAGAGGTTCTACTAACATAGTGTATTTGTATGAATTTAAATAGTTTAGAAGTATGTAATTAACTTCTAATTGGGACTGGTCGTGGGGAAAATATCAAAATAACCACATGTTCAATAATAACTTTGATAGAAAAAGATTGCATCAAAATTTTTCTTATGGGGTTTATGAGTTTTCCGGGGGGGGGGCTTTTGCATCCCCTAGACCCCCTTTGGCACTACCATTACAACTACAACAAATAGAAAGATTTCAAGTTTAAAATCTGTATGGATGTTTTTATACATGTGGTTTTTATTTTTATTTACAATGTATTTTGATATATAAAATAAAGAAGTTATTTTCTAAATTCTAAATTGATGTTTATTTAGAAATGTTGATTTACATTTTTTTTGTGTAAAGATAGCCACAGCTCTAGAATTACGCCATGAACAGATTCTAAGTATTGTTTACCTGAAAGCTACTAATAAATTTGACTTTTCTGCATCAAACTTTGTGATTCTTTTATAATCCTTCAACTGTTTGAAAAATTAATCTGATCAAAACTGAACCTAAAGCCGTTTAAATTGACTGAAAACCAGCTTAATTGAAGAGCTTATTTTCTAATTTCTCACAAGAGGCTGTAATAATTGTGATGATATAAACGATTAAAAAGTTCTAAACTTTATTAAAACAACATGTATGAGAATCACATGGATGATTATGTCTGGTGTAAATTAAGCTACTTCGCGTTACCTAGCATCTTTTTGTATTTTAATGAATTGAATCCTCCTGTTAAAAGGAAGTTTTTCCTCTCCACTGTCGCTACAAGCATGCTTAGTGTGAGGGATTGCCTTCAAAGTCAATGAGTCGATGCAATCAACTGGTTTTCCTTGGAGGAAAAATTGTGAATCAATCTGACTGGATGATCTGGTTGAACTGTAAAGTGCCTTGAGATGGCGTGTGTTTGTGAATTGGCACTATAGAAATAAACTGAACTGAATTGAATTGAATTGACCTATTTTAGTGTTTGGATGAATGCCTCTTAAACTAGTAAAAACTTCTCCACTAGTTTGTATTTAAGTTTTTGGGTTCAGATGCTAAATCTTTAACATAAAATTTTCTCTTTCAAGGTGGAATGAAAGCTATAAGAAGGATTTGTTCTCCAGTCGTATCGACACAACTAAAGCTCTGTCTCAAGCCATCGCTGCGTCTTCCAGTCCGCCTCACTCCTGGGTGCTGGTTTCAGGCGTTGGTAGGAGTGTTTCTCAGTAACTGCTCGCCGATCTGCTGCAAAAGGGAAATGTGAGGAAGATTTCTGATGGGCTTTGTCTGTTCTTTCTGATCGACCGACAGCGTGCTACAAACCCAGTCTGACAGCTGAGTACACCGAGGACAGCGATTGGACGCCATTTGACCTCCTGTCACAGCTCGTCAAAGAGTGGGAGGCAGCGGCGTCTCTTCCTGAGAGGGCAGCGAAAACCACCAAACAGGTGGTGATTCGTGCCGGTATGTGTTGAAGAAACTAAGGGAGATTTGTTTATGCCACATATCTTTTATAGTAATATGCTAAAGTTTCAATTTAGTTTATTTATATAGCACTAACTCACAACAGATGCCATCTCAAGGCTCTTTACAGAGACAATGCAGCCAGATTAAGGAAAACCAAGTGACTGCATCCAGTCACTGAATGGAAAGATAGAATTCCTGGATTGAGGCGACAAATTTTCGCTCGCATTTTGTCGACCTGTGTCAAACAACTCAGCAATTGATCCGGGTTAAAATCACATTCAAACTGCTCAGCTCTGATAGGTATTAGTGTTGCACCAATATCAGTAATGTGTGGGGCCCCGATCCACATTAAAATGGTGCTATCGGTAGCGAGTACCAACAAATAGGCAGTGATGGGAGTAACGGCATTGAAAGTAACGGCGTTACTAACGCCGTTACCTTTTTTTAAGTAATGAGGTAATCTAACAAATTACTTTGACTGTAACTATACCATTGCAGACACCCGTTACTGCGCGTTACTCAGGTCGCACAATGAACCTTTCTTCATGATAGGACTCGTCTTGGCGCCTTGTCATTAGAGGGGAGGGATGAGATTGGCTGATGTATAGTGAGATTCCGTCTGTCAGTTGGGTAGGTGGGTGTTTCGCTGGCGGGTGTTAGCGTACAGCACACACAGAGATGGAGAGTGAGGATGACTCTAGCAGCAAAACAGTGTTTTCCTGATGGAAATACTGGTGTTATGTCGAGCTGCGTTTCCCGTCAGATACGGTTTCCCCTGCATCTCCGCACTGTGCAGGCGGCACGATTCACAATACATAGATGTTGCAGTATCTATAACAACCCAAACACACAGGATTTCAGAGTTAGACATCCCCAGTTATTAATTTCATACACTCACCAATCTGAACGCCCTGTTAAAAACTTCACACCCATGAGTAGAGGTAATGCAGCAGCTGATGATATTTACACTGCATCAGATACCATCCCCATGTTAAGCAGGGGAATGCTATCTGACAGGGTTTAGAAGCCCATCAGATAAGCGTTCCCCTGCTTAACATGAGGGAACGGCTATCTAATGGGTCTATAAACCCGTCAGATAAAGCATTCCCCATGTTAGAAAGAGGCAACGCTATCTGGCGGGGTTTAGAAGCTCATCAGATAGCGTTCCTCCTGATGTAATTTACGTTGAGTTGCAATAAATGCTAAACTCTCTGCAGGTTCTTGTCTTTGTCGTCCGCTCTATTCAGCTGGCTTTTGAAACACACAGCAAGAAGGTGGGGGCCGGGTGATGAGGGTTACGGGGACAAGAAATGCAAAAGTAACGCAATAGTTACTTTTACTAGTAACTAGTTACTTTTATTGTGAAGTAAATCAGTTAGTAACTCGGATACCTTTTGGGAGAAGTAACTATAACTAATTACTTTTTCAAAAGTAACGAGCCCAACACTTCAAATAGGGCACCGATACCATTTTGAGAGCCAAAAGTTTATTCAACTATTGTCACCCACTCCAGGAAGGCAATAAAAAGTTCTACTGGATTCACTTTGTATTAGTCTGTTTTTCCCTTCCTCAAAAAGGTAGGCAGCAGCTTGACAAAGCCATGATGGCAACTATTTTACATCCAAGTAGTTTGTAGTTCTTCATCTATATACACACACATCAATGCACCATCAGACAGATGGTGTCGGTATCTGCCGATACTGCATAGCCAGGGTTCGGACATCGGGGCCAAAAAAATGGCATCGGTGCAACACTAATAGGTATACAGTGAGAACATTAGACCTGGGTGGATGTGATACCATCTTCATGTCGCCCTAGGTCGAATCAGAATATATAAATGATCAGTTTTGATATTCTTATTGTTCAGTTTTACAGTTTTTGAATTCTTAATAATGTTTCAACTTTTCAGGAGTGCAGGATTTATATGCGTGGAAAGATTGGAAGAAAGTAATGTTACTAAACATGAGTGGCTCTCCGTCACTTATTTGTATGTGTGTAAATGTAGCTTTTGGAAGATAAAAGTATGGCGACCCCTGATCTGTAGCAATGTCTAGGTTCAGAGCACTTTTCTGTCCTGCAGTTTGGCTGAGGACAGCCAAAGGGACGGTTTAGAACTAAAGCCCCAGGTTGGATGTTATTTCACTCCTTCCTCCTTTATCCACCAGGGGCAGTATTGGGTCGTGACGGCGGCGCTATGAAGCAGATGCTGCTGCCCTTCTGGCTGGGGCTCGGGGGAACTCTGGGCTCTGGAAGACAGCCGTTCCCTTGGATCCATGTCACGGATCTGGCAGGAATCATTGCTCGATCTCTGGAGCCTCCTGCCAACACTGAAGTCCCACACTCCTCACCACAGGTGTACAACGGAGTAGCACCTGCGTTCACCACCAACTATGAGTTCACCAAGGAACTGGGTCGAATTCTGAGGCGGCCCACAATCTTTCCTGTTCCTGAGTTCGTCATGAGCACCCTGTTGGGCTCCGAGAGGGCCGTGATCCTCACTCAGGGACAGAAAGTTAGACCCATGAAGACTCTAGAGTCTGGATATCAGTTCAAATACCCAGACTTGACCTCAGCACTGAAACAGATTGTAGGGAGTTAACAGATGCTGAACTTTATGATTGTGTTTCATGAATAAAAACTGTTGATTAAAGCTGCTCAGATTACAGAAAATTTTTTTTTTCCACAATACATTAAACTACACTAAAAAGGTATTTTCAAATAAAAGAATCTATCAGATTTCTTCAGACTCTATTATAGAATTCCACTATGATCACTATAAGATAATGCATATGTCTAATTAGTGGGTTTGTTTACAAAGGATAAGGTAAATAACATTTAAAAGCTGCAAATTAATCCCATCTTATCCCATGTTCCACTTTAATGTTAAAGGTTTGTGTTAGGAAAATCTGTCACCTTTGAACATCAAATTCTAAAATTTTAAAACGTCACTATTTTCCCATAAGTCAATATAACTTAGGGAGGCGGCATGAACCCAGGAAGTCTAAATAAACTTTAAAGCTACAGTGTGTAATTTTCAGCGACATCTAACGTCAGACTGCAGACCGCAGCAACATGAACATCTCCCCCACCGCTTCCCCCCAACAGCACGACTGGCGTTACGGGGACAAAATGTCTTCCATGGCGTCCGCATCACCTACAGCCTCTCGCAAGTGATGAGGTTTGTTTACATAGATAATTTTACAGATAATTATTTCATTAGTCTGTGTAGGGTATAGATTTCAGTACTACCGTCTCAGTTCATCTCTCTCAACTTTTACCCATGTAGTTACTTTTCGGTAAGTAATGGGCGCGAACTTCACTTGATGCAGCTAAGTTTGATTGGCTCTCGCTACTTACGTGGCGCAAAGATGTCTGCCTCCATGGCTGCGAGACCCGCTCCTATGTAATTATAAATAACGAATTCTAAGGCAACGCAAATATTAAGGTTAAGAGGCTGAGCTCGTACGATGATAATTGATAAATAACATAGTTATGTATAATATATTACATTTCTGACTGTATATCCCTGTAATTGTGTACACACTGTAGCTTTAATAAAGTATTAGTTCATGCAGAGAAAAAGAACTTCAACATTTTTACTTCTGATAAATTCTATTAACTTTTTACATCAAATATAAGCTCTCTTTTCACCTAAAATGATGCAGATTGAAGCACTTAGCAGGAGGCTGCATCTTCGACCTAAAGCAGGGGCACCCAAGCATTTCTGCATAGGCAAACATCTGACAAGTTTAAACTAGACACAAAAATGTTCCTTTTTTTTTTAAACATATATAAAAACACAATCATAGTTCTGTTGTAAAATTATTAAATAGTGTTTTAATGAAAGACTGATTTCTATTCTGAAAGGTTTAGTTAACATTTAAGATCACAAAGCTAAAAAGGAAAAGCAAAAAAAAAAGAAGAAAGGTTTGATTTTTTTTTCAGTTTTTGTTGTAGCTTACATTTATGTTTTTGATATTTTAAATTTGAAACCAATTTTTTTGTTGTTTTGTTTGAAAATTTTGCTGTTAAATGCATGTTACCACCAACAGCCTGGACCAGTGAATTTAATTTGAGCCATTTTTAAATTTTGCTCAAGGACCACAGAAGATCCTTCCAATGGCTAAAAATGGCCTCATTTTTAACACTGGGGTTTAAGAAGAGCCCAACCGCTATTCTTTATACTTCTTAAGAGGTTAAAGTCTTGCTGGTTTTTACTTGCACTCGACTTATCTGGGTAAATACCCCAGATAATCATGTTATCCTCGAGTTTAGCGACAGGAATAATATCCAAATCCTGGGGCCTATTTAATGAAAGCTTCATTCAGAAATACCAGAATAAGGATAAAACCAGACTCCAGGTAGCGTGAGGAATGCATCCTTGTTTCCACAAAGTCCAGGCAGCTCCACTTCAAAGCATGGTATATGTAATCAAACTAAATGCAGGTCTATAGATTTCTCCAAGAGACTAAAAGGTTGACCACAGATTCATTGATTCAGCAAACAACAGATCCACTAAATGCCTAAACTGCCAGTTAACAAAATCCCCTTCATGAGCTCCAGAGCGTCATTTAATTGTAATGTGTCTTCCATCCAACACACCAGTAACATCAGGAAATGTTGCATCAAAAAATGATAATCCAACGAAGGCCTTTCTGTCAAAGTTAGAATAACAACTGTCTTTATAAACATCAATAGCAACAATGTTCACATAGAAAACTATAAGGTTAAAGATAATAAAGGCCAGTGATTCCCAACCAGCAGTACTAGAACCCCCAGTGGTCTGCCAATGATTTGCAGGAGCTATGTGAAAACATTTAATATTTTACTTCCCAGATAAAGAAATACAATAAAATAGGACTGGTGTCTATATCTGAATATAGTTTTTTCATTTCCCCCCCTAATTTATACGAGACCTGTCCAAAAGAAATCCAGCTTCTGTAAAAAAAAAAAAAACGTAGATTTGTAACTTGATTTTATTTTGCATTTATTTCAGTACTTATTCACTTCCCAGGAAACAGATTTATGTTCTTTTTTATCCTAGTATAAAAGAATGAAATGTCTGAGCATTAAATGTTCATTTTAAGGAAATTAAATATTTTTTCCTTTTATACTCTGTTATACTTTCTATTTTTGGAAAATTAAATGTTTGACAAGTGTAAAAGGAGGTACTCCTGGTGTGATAAAATGATCAAGGGGGTAGATAAGCGGAAAAAGTTTTGGAACCACTGGTATAGGCAACCATAATAATGTTACATTTTTGAAAGTACTTAATTTAATAATAATATGTATTAGTGTTTTTTTTTATATAATGTAGGCTATAAAAAAATGACAAAACATGCAGATGGGGTACGGACATCACTGACAAACCTCATTGCTTTGATACATACAGCTTTTATTGGAATCTGAAGGGGAACAGGATGAATTACAAGAATATAAATCATTGGGTCAGATGCTTTGGCCCACAGTCCAGTCACAGTAGATAAACTATCTGCCTCCACCGGCCAATGATCCCAGGAAGGACAGAAAGTCTTTGGTTTCTGATCAGTGTCACCCGACTAGCTTGGCCAGGAGCAGGCTAGCTGTGCAAGTTAGCATGGTTCCATGAAACCAAAGAGAAGTAGAGCTCTGGAGTGTTTCAGCTACTCTCAACAAAACAGATATATTCATCTGGAAAGTCTGGATGTTGGTGGCAAGTTTTATTTTGACCAGTGGTGTCAAAAGTAAACACATTTGTTACTTAAGTAGAAGTATAGATACTGCAGTTTAAAAACACTCTGGTAAAAGTTGAAGTATCAACTTGACCTCTTTACTCAAGTAAAAAAGTGAAAAAGTATGTGCTACAAAAACTACTTAAAGTATAAAAGTATAAAGTAACCTTTAAAAAAAACAGCCAGATGCCACTATATGAATTGAAAAGCTCAATTTTTCGACTATTTCTAAAAATTCTTTGAGATAGGGCCAAGGATGAGGGAGGTCTGGTTGGTCTCGAAAATCTCCAGATACAGCTCTAAAGCCTGTGTCCGACCTTTCAGACATTTCAACATCTTTCTCTGAATCCTACATTGTAGCATGGCATGGGCAATTCATGTTTGCAGTTTGAAGAACACCTGCTTGCTTCTGATGATTTCCTTTAGCTAACCAATGAGTGTTTGCGTTATATAACTCATCCAATCACACTAGTTTTCACTAGATGTGGATGGAGCCACATGATGTGAAATAAATATTTATAAACATTAAAACCGAAGCCAAAAGAGTAACGAAGTAACGTTTGTTTTAAAAATGTAAAAGAATAGAAAGTACAGATACTTGTTGTGAAAATGTAATGAGTAGAAGTCAGAAGTAGGAAGAACAATAAGTAATGGAGTAAAGTATAAATACCTAAAAAGTGTACTTAACAAAGTTTTTGTACTTTATTACTTGACACCTCAGATTTTGACATTTCTAAACTTTCATTTGATGCAAAGTAAGACACAAAAATACAACATCCAAATACTTATGGACTACGGTTGGGGAAACCAAACATATGTAAATGTTTAATAGAGACTTAGACTTCCTGTAGTTTAGCAAACAGACATGTGGAATAAAACACTACAGCAGACAGCAGACGATCTGCCTTTAGATTCTGAAGGGATTTCTGTTTCCAAACAGTCCAGAATTAACTAGTTTCCATCTGGATCATCTCTCCGAGTCGCTGTCGATCGCCTCTTCTTTGAAGTTTTCAATGACTGGAAGCTGATCTCCCCAATCGCTGTTCCGAGCGCAGCGGTACACATCTCTGGAAAAAACAATAATTTCAGATCAAAACAGCACAGAATATATGTATCAGAAAGTAATCAAACATCTAAAGAAGGCATCCCCAAAGTCGGTCCTGGAGGGCCGCTGTCCTGCAGGTTTTAGAGATTTCTCTGCTTTAGCACAGCTGATTCTGATGATTGCAGTTCAGCAAAAGCCTGTTAATCAACTATTAATGGAAATCAGCTGTGCTGGAGCAGGGAAACCTCTAAAACCTGCAGGGACAGCGGCCCTCAGGACTTTGGGGATGCCTGATCTAAATCATTATTATGTCATAGCTGATTTATTCTAAATGGATTATTGACATTATATCCAGTAAGGTAAGAAATAAATTCTGAAATTTTTTATTTTTTTTTAACCTTTATGAGAATTAAAATAAAACAGTGGGACTGAGAAATTTTCCTGATAAGAATTTATGAAAAAATAACTTTCTACCTAATAATCAATTAATCAATAAATCGTATTTCACATTTCAAATGTACACTTATTTTCAAATGATGAATATCATCAACTTGACATCACGGCTGAACACCGAAGGTTTAGCAATTACCAGGGCGGTGCAGCTCCCTCTGCAGCTTTAAATGCCTTTTTGACTCCGTGATTGCCTGTCTAAATTTATGTTGGTTCCGTATACCGCCTAGACCCAACCAGGGGATGCAACAGAATCAGACAAGGTGTTTTTTCTTTTTCCTAACTTGTGACTTTCTGTCAGTGGGACAAAAATGCAACAAACCAGCAGAACTTATATCTGAATGCACTGGTTCCCTCTGCGACTAGCTTGCCATTACACCGGCTGCCAATTTCCAGCGAGCCTGCACTGCTGCAGACTGGTCCACTCGCCCTACTCAGCCGGATTGGGATTAAACCCCAATCTCGGGGGGGGTACCGCTGAAAATGACACAATATGGAAGTTTTACTTCCTCCGTTCTGTTAGTGGCACACTTGCACGCTCTAATTCAGTATTGTTTTCTAGCTTTTTTTTAGCATTAGCAGATATTTAACTTACCGTAATTTTCGGACTATAAGCAGCACCTGAATATAAGCCGCAGGTTTTTTATGCTTAATTACCATATGGTTCATGCACAGAGAGGATTGTCAGGAAAGAGGCAACTGTTTGGGGAAGCTCCTATTTATTAACATTTCAAGACAATTGAATTGAGACAATTCTTCCTGCTGGCGTCTCCAACGTCTCACCATTGACTCGTTGATTCCAAGGTTACATGCAGCGGTTCTATTTCCTTTGTTTACTGCCAAATTGACTGCCTTTAACTTAAAAGCGTCATCGTATGCATTTTGTGCATGTTTGTTTTCCAGAATGAGGGTGTCACACAAACTGTCTTGCGCTCGCAATGTCCGTCTTTCTTGGAGTTTGCTTCCGGAGGTACCGTATTACCCTATTGGCCATTAGCTGTAAAAGTCTATAGATAAGCCGCATTGTTATATAAGCCGTAAGGTCAAAAAATGGTCGAAAAATGGGGAAAAAGTCGCGGCTTATAGTCCGAAAAGTACGGTACTTGTCCAAAAGGAAAGCAGCTTCACCAATCTTTACCTTTTTTTTCTTCTTTTGGCTTGCATCAGAGAAATTGTGCGAAAGAAGAAGCCATTGCAAGGCTCCAACACGCAACTAGGATCTGGCAACGCCTGTGCTCCATTTCACGTGAATTTAAACGCTGCAGAGCCCTTTCTTATCAACGTTAGCATCAAAACTAGAAGTAAATATTTATATATTTTTGGACCCATCACAACTTTTTTTTTATTTTGAGGAAAAAATATTTTGAGGAAAAAACTTGTAGTTATGACCTTTAAGTCGTTTAGCTCTGGGTTTATATTAAGGTCTACAAACTAGCTTCAGTCCACTGATCTATTTAACCAGCAGCTTTCCCTCCCTTCCAGCCGCTTCTTACCGGCTGTGTTTCCGTGCCGTCACCACCATGTGCTGCAGCTGCCCATCCGAGCGGCACATGTGGCAGTGGACGTGTCGGGTTCTGCGCAGCACTGGTGCGATCAGCCTTCCCCAGTCCAGACCTTCTGCTCCTGCCTTTGCTGGTTCTGTTCGGCTCAGGATCAAGTAGCTGAACTTCTCCGTCTGACACTCATGTTTCTGAACACAGAACAAATGGGTGGAGGAAATATTTAAATCATTTATTTAACCACTGTAGTGGGAAAAAAGTATTCGACTATTTACTCTAGTTAAATAAACAGAGATCGATGGATTTCACTCAGTCTGCACTTTAGTTATGATGTCTTTTAATCATACAGCCCTTATGGCACAGTATTCAGCCCTGTTCTGCCTGAGCAGCGTTTGTTCCCCCTTACTTACAACAATAGAAAAGTAGTCAGAGTCAAAACAAATTACAGACACTTTGGTTAACAGTAACATGTTATGAATAAACCTTGAGAAAGAATGTGGTTTGATTTGGGAAGAAGCTATGTCTGGTCTAAAAACACTCTAACAGGGGAATTGTGTGGCCTTACAGGTAAAAACAGACTGAGTGAAAACCTTTATAGTGAGTAAAAAGGATAAATGAATATATCAAATAAGAGAAATAAACTGAATATTTGACAAAAGTTGTATCAAAATTAAAGTATTTACTACCATCAAATGTATGACTAACCACAGACATAAAACAATTGATCCAATGTTCTGTATTTTTCCCCTCTGTTAGCAGGTTGGATCTTACCCCTGGCAGAGGTAGAGGATGGTAGCGCTGCTGGAAGTTGCAGGGTGTGATGGGCTCCTGGGCCAGTTTAGGACAAACCATTTCATGAGGGCACTGAATTAAATTAGACGATAAAAAACATGTAAATAAAAAACAGCCATGTTTGACTCTGCTGGCTGAGATGATGACTGATCTTTGAAGGTTTTTCAGCCTACCGGTGCAAACATGGATGCTGGTCGGGGGTCATGAAGGACCTTTTCCTGTTTCTGGAGATCGACCACTAGGTTTATAAGACTGATCCATCATCACAAAATAACAGGAATAATTTATTAAATACTGAAATACCTTTAATAAAGACTCTCTGGCCTCCATCAGCATCTGATGACCCTCTTTGGTACCATTTTCCACCAGAACCTAAAACACAGATCGGATCATATAAACAAACAATGAACTGCTGGTTGTAGTAGTATTATTATTATTATTATTATTACAGTAGGAGTACTTTTTTTTTAACATTAAATTAATTATAAAATATAAATTTTATTACATTTTATACCTGTTTTATTTTAAACAAATATTTAGAAATTCTAAATACTTGTTGCATTCAGTAGAGTTTAATTATGAATCAATTTCAACTGATTATTTGAAATGTATTGAATATAAACTTTAATCATATTATTGTAAAAGACATTTAAAAACATTGAATGTCAGTTTATCTTTGCCTCTTTATGCTGGTAATTTTTATCAACATTTAAAGTTTTACTAATATTCTTCTTGATTCGGTGCCGGAGTGCGCCATTTTTAAAAAACTGAGGAACAACAAAAATGGAGAAATACGGCGAAAGGTTAATCGGTCTTTTTGCCAACTATTAACAGAGACTGTTCCTCTTCAATGTCTAGCAACTCCTGATCCATCTCCATGACCGTGATATTTTGCAGATGTGCCATTGTGGTTTTGAAAGATAAACACCTGCTGGCGCCGCCAAAGTTCTCGTGACCATCCGCCGAAGTTCTCGAATATGCTCCCCCTTGCACTCTGGTAGGAAACTGCTGTGTGTCTCTAGAAATTCCAGACCGACGGTGCAGAAGCATACCATTAAAACTGGTTCGCGACCAGACCCAATTGACATTTGATGTGTGCGGTTGAAGAAGTATAATCTGCTCTTTAGCCAACGACCTGAATGACTTCTACAGTCCTGCAACCACCAGCCATGACACCTCCCCCACCTCA
Organism: Cyprinodon brontotheroides; assembly: GCA_018398635.1. Classification (NCBI taxonomy): domain Eukaryota; kingdom Metazoa; phylum Chordata; class Actinopteri; order Cyprinodontiformes; family Cyprinodontidae; genus Cyprinodon; species Cyprinodon brontotheroides. The sequence goes on along the minus strand of JAGKQL010000056.1, from coordinate 4,229,088 downwards.
GCTGGGGCCTGGGCGCCTCTCACGATACCCACCTTAAAGGCCCACCCCTCCAACCTCAGTGTCAACTCTTTCCATAAATTAGAGAGATGTTAATAAACTGCTTCTGAAGACAGAACCCCCGGAAAGCTGCACGGACCAGATTCTGTGTCTCTATCCACCTTGAAGCACTGACCAGCTGTCTCCATTGATTCACAGACATTTTAACACATTACTGGCCGACATGTCCAAGTGCCAACCTGCTTCAGAAGCCTCCACCATTATCACGCTGTTCCTTGAAGCAAAGGACATCAGGACCTAATGACTTTAGACCCGTCGCCCTGACCTCTTGCACTGTCACACCTGAAAGAGATCACTGACCCCCTCCTGGACCCCCTACAGTTTGCCTACGAGAGTCAACGGGTCGCCGCAGATGACGGCTGTCAACTTGCCCCTTCACTACATCCTCCAGCACCTGGATTCCGCCAGGTACCTACGCCAGGATCCTGGTTTGTGGATTTCAGCGGCTGCCTTCAAGCTGTCCAATCATCCCAGCTCTGCTTCAGGGAGAAGCTCCCCAGAGCTGCAGTGTGTCTCACTCCACCACCGCACAGGTGGATTACAGACTTCCTGTCAGACAGGAAGCAGCACGCCGTGGACTGGGGAAAGGCACCGTCTCTGACTCCACAGCTCATCAGCACCGGTTTCCCCCAGGGCTGTGTTCTTTCTCCTCTGCTCTTCTACACCAACAGCTGCACCTCCAGTCATGAAGTCCTGTCAAACCTCTAAGTTTGCAGAACTTCCCACTCTCATCCCGGACTTCCTCTCTTATGGTGATGAGTCCGCCTACATAAGGGAGGTTGACCATCTGGTGACCTGCTGCAGGGAGGCACAACGCCTGGAGCCTCCAGCGATTCTAAAACAGTAATAATGGATGGTTTGTGGACTTCAGGGAAGGAACTTCATCCCCAGCTATCCCCATCACCCACACTCTGTGACTCCCCGATTGCATCATTGGGAAGTCTTTCTTGCTCTGGGGAACTATCATCTCACACTCCTCCATCACCATCCTGGGAGTACGCTTACCGCCAAAAGGACAAGAGCGAAGACTGCAGCGTGTCATCGGTCTGCAGAGAGGTGATTGGCTGCCTCCAATCTTCCATCTCTCCGGGATCAATCACGCTCAGGACTCTAAACGCGGCGCGAAACTGGAAATGGCATGCATTGTGACGTCTAGTCACAAGCCTTATTTCATAATTCATGTGGCAGGAGGCTGCGGTCAATCAAGACCATAACCTCGCGCCACAAGAACAGTTTCACTCCATCTGCTGCCAGAAGCGCCCACATCACGGCAAAAAGGACGAAAATTACACCTTTTTCTACATTAGCGCTGGTCTACTGTGTGCTCATGGCGAGTATATAGCAGGGTAACCGATTAAATCGAGTGGGGAGGTCGAATAAGGAAAATCAACAACTAGCGTAAAAGGTCGGAGCCATGTTTTAGGTATAATCCGTTACTTTAAATATAATTTAACACTGAAATAAAAAGCAGGTTTTTATGCATTCATGTTATACACTTTTATTTTTTTAAATTAACATGTATTAAAAAAAAATTTTTTTTGAATCTTTCACTTTGGTATATCGACAATTTCATGATTCATATAATTTATAAAACACCTGAACTGACCGTTTGAACTGACAGCAGCTCATTGGCTAATTTGTATCACATGCTGGACGCTCCGCGTGGCTTTACCATATTACCAGGAGAAGCCGCGCAAGTGAAGTTAGACACTGTCGTCAGACAACGTGGTAATTTATAAATGTTTTAAATCAGGTTGGGTGCAGATCCGGACTGCGGTCCGCTAATCCGTGACCTCTGGTATGTAGCTATGTACTATATATAGTAAATAGTATATTGTATATAGCTGTAGATTCTGTTCACATATTTAATTTGTCTGCACCATAAACACCAAGTCAAATTCCTTATAAGTGCAAACCTATTTGGCATTAACCTTGATTCCGATTCAATTACTAATTTTAAAACATCCGTTTGACAAGAAAATCTAATTTTTAAGAAAATGGCTGCTAATCAAAAAAATGTAATCGATCATTTTCATCCCTAACTTTTTTTAACTTGGTTTTATTTGTTTTAATCAATTTATTTTATTATATTTGCTTGATTCCTTTAAACTTCTATGTTTAAGTCATATGTACTTTATGGCAGCTGTGGTTGTTTTAGAGGGCTTTATAAATAAAGTTGAGTTTATCGGGGGGTTTTTTGGACCACAGCACACCTTTAATTCCGTTGTGTAAATTGGCTCATCTTTCAAATAATTAAAATTATCACTAAAAAATAGAGAAGCAGCATCATTTAACTTCCCTTGCGGCCAGTTTCAGAGCAGTAAAGCCTGTTGAACATTGAAAGATTCAACCAACCAGGTAAGAATTGGTCTTCCTCCACAGAGTCACCACTGCCTCCTCTCGGTCCACGCCGCTGGGAAGCTCTGACAGAGTAAAAGCTGCAACCACCAGATCAAACTGCACCTGGAGAGAGAGAGAACCTGGAGCTTCAGGCCTTCATTATAATAATAATCTGCAAAGCTGACATTTACAAATGCAGATTTTAATCCCAGATTTTGTTTAAGTGTGTTTTTAAGCTCACCAAGTTAAAAATGTGTTTTGGGCACTGAATCAATTGATAATATTATTTATCGATTAGTGTAATAGATTATAAATATCATCAAACTGTACTGTACATTTTGAATTATTCTAAGTTGGTAAAAGTTGTGTATGAGATGCATGTTTTACAATTTGATCATGTTATTGTTTATATTTCATGTTATTATCATGTATGTTTATTTTTTAATAAGTGTAGCATTTATTATATCATAAGGGAAATTAGCTTTGGCTATAAACTTTAAATGCAGCACTTGTTTGGTCACTATGTTTGCCTGCACTGTCCGTCAAATAAAGATGAAATGAAAATAGGTGGGATTTATTAGTTGTCTTTTACTGTTGCCTGGGTTGGAGTTATAAACTGGTTATCAGTCATTAAATGAAAGCTTGAAAAAATAAATAAAAAAGGGTCAAAGGTTTGGAGATTTTTAGGTTTTAGGATTTGCAGCAGAAAAAGACTAATGCTAAATAATTTTTATGGGAATTATAATTATATTATCAACCGAGGCACTTTAAATGTTATTATTGGGATGAGTGTATTTAATGACACTATGCCTTAACTATTTTAAGTTATTTTAGTTTTTGCAATAAGAAATAATCTGTTGATTATTTTTTAGATTAATCATTTGCTAATCAGATAGCCAAAGGTTCCTTAAAGGAGATTTTTTTTTTTATTGAACCAGGTGAAACTAACACTTTTCCACTTGAGGAGTTCTGGATAGAGCATACAGACAGAGGAAAAAATATTTCTTATCTTAAATGCAAAATGTTTACTTTTTTTTTAACAATCTTGGTATAATTACTGATCTAAGTGGGTTGTTTTGTCAGTTAAAGGCATGTTTTAGAGTCTCTATACTTAATCGTTTAAGAAATTAGTCGATAATTATTTCAATAATTGATTAATCACGATTAATCCCATTAAATGTTTCAGCCCAAATATATATATATATATAGAGAGAGAGAGAGACGCAAAGCCCCATTTTTGTTTTTGAGTGTGTGAGTTGGGCCAAGTGATAACACTTCAAAAGGTAAAAAGAATATTAAGTCTCTATTAATTAGAATCTGTATTAAATGGGGCTCACTTTGTAAGATTAACAGTAACTTTTGGAATAGAGACCTTTAGTTAGCTTTCAAACAGGTGTTTTTGTAAGCCAACCTTTCAAGTTTTCAACCTTTAGCTTAAATGTGATGCTTTCATTATCTGTAAATGCAGAACAAACAGAAATAAAAGTTCTAAAACATTAGGCTCTGTGTAAAACAACCCATATAATGTGTTTCACCTAATGAACGTAGGACTGTATTGATGATGAGCTCATCATCTGTTCTGTGTACATATGGAGCAGGTTTAATTTTGTCCCTTTAAGGCACCGTTACCAGAAGGTTCTCTTCATGTTGGGACAGAATAGAAACTAAAATAACCCAGACCCACCGTCCCTAAGTGATGTCTAGAAGCACAAGATCTATATCCAGGCATTCAGCAAAGATACTGCTGCATGGCTGGACCTCTGATTGGACCAATTAGATGAGCCCTTGGATGATACGTTATCTACTGTAAATTAAGTTGGAAAAAAGTTAACAAGTCAAGAAAAAAAATAATTGGCTTGAAAGATTTTCAAAGTATTTCACTGAATTCTCTATAAAGGGTTAACAGAATAGATGAGAGAGAGTGATTATGTTGCTGTAATATCAAACATTATGGATTTTTAGACATCTTTCATTAGGTGGGCCAATGAATGAGACAGCCTGGTTCTGGTTTTTCTGGGACAAACGTACCTTTGGAGAGACGGGAAGAAATTGTCTGAAATAGACATTTCTGATGTGAGGTTTGGCTCTTTCATTGTCGCCTGCAAAGCAGAGCAAAGCAGACCAATAAACAGTCGTCGCTTAAAAAGACTTGGATTTAAATTCATCCTTTTACCTTTGAGGAGTCGCTCAGCTAAAACGTTCATCGGTGCAGAGCTGTCCACGCACACCATCTCCTTCAAAGAGTCGCTCCAACATGAATGCGACGCCCTGCAGACAGGAGGGAGACAATCAACAAGCTGTTGGTGTGTTTCATGCAGACAAAGGTTTAGTTTTCTTTTCTAACGAACCAGGCGACGGTTCCTAAGCCGGAGCCGAAATCCAGGAGGGAGTGAGGAGCAAATGAAGGATCCCTCTTTTTAATCTAAAAAAAATAATAACAGTAGAACATAAATTCAGAACTGGTTCAATCAGTTCAATGAGGCGTCATCCTGTTCAATCTACCTCATTTAGAGCTCTCCTCACTGCTGCATAGCCTCCAGCCAGTCGAGCCGCCATGTACACCACGCCCAGCTCTTCTTCGTACCTGAAACCAGGGTGGACATACTTATCTACTGAAGCTACGACATTCGGCGGCACAAAGATCAAGGCGAATGCTTGCTGTGTTACTTCAAGGGAGTCCAGCGATACGTGGTTCTTCTGAGCTCTGACAACACTTTCTTCCTGATGCGATCCTCCAGCAGTTGCTCATCAAAATCTGCAAAAATATCACAGTTAATGCCTCCTCCTTCTCCTCCCTCCAAGGTCGTCAGACTAAACAATTTTAGAAAAGTCTTCCTTCCCACAAAAATAGAATTTTTTATTGGGATTTCAGCCAATAAGGCGACACAAAATTACACATACAAGTAAAATTAAAGGAAATTATGTCTATTTTTTTAAAAAATGCTTAAAACTTGTGGCTTACATTTTGTTGTATTAACGCCCTAAATTGACTTCTAAAGTAACTCAACTGAAAGAGCCTTTTAGATGCACAGATACAATTGTCACCATTAACGATGTAGTATTTTCATTGTTTTATAATTTTCCCTCATAAGTCAAGTTTTAATTATCTTGTCCATTGTGTTAAAATAGCACCTAACATATAAGGAATGTAACAAGGGGTAAGATTATTTATTTCTTTTTAAACAATTTTAACAGGCTTGTGTTAGAGAGACACACAGACAGCTGCTTGGCTGGATCAATGCACGCAGCTCCAAGCTGAATAATAGCGGCCCTTTTTGGGCGGCTGATTGGACGCTGATTTTACTTTATTCCAATACCTACAAAGGCTAAAAATCTCAAAATAAAAATACAGCTTAGAAAAGCAACTGGGGCTTATTTTACCCAGCTTGAAAACCAGCAGGTTCCCTATCTTTTATAGATTTTTATGTTATTACTTATGATTAGCCAAGCATCTGTGTTTTAGATCATTATACCGCACTTTGATTTTCTGAAAATAAGTGGCCATCAAAATGCTTCAGTGTTATTACCATATGGGTCAAATAGTAAAGCAAAGCATAAGTAAAAGCATTTGGCAGCTTTTTATTTGGAGATTTTTGGAGACAGCCAAAAGAGTTCCAAAGCCCCACAGCTCTGGAAATATGTGTTAGCTTAGAGGTCTGAAATGTTTCTTACATTTGTGGTTGACATGATGTGGAACAAATATGTAATACAATGAGACCTGCCCAGCACTGCATGCCTTTATTGCCCCACTGCTTTTGCAAAAAAGACCCATCATTTTCGAGAATAAAGACCCCCCAACTTTGATTCATGTTTGAACTGATGCGAAAGCAGTGATTGATTCCTACTCACGCTCCATTTCCAATTTATATATCAGGGAGCTAGAGGGGTGTTTGCTTCCAATAATGTATTGCAGCATGTAATTTGGGCTGACGGTTCTAGGATTATTTAACTTTCCCCATTTTGGGTGTTACAAAATAGAGCAAAAATTTCCCAAAAACCAAAGTGAATGTTGAGATTAAAAAGAGGTACATGCAGTAAGATCATAAATTGGCCTCGAGGAAGCTCCCTTCACCTCCGTCTTCTATAGCTTTTTCTCAAGGATTTCGCTTCTCCCAGGCTCACAGCTTTTTCTGCCTCCTCAGGGTCAAATCTTCAACCGCTCGCTTCCGGCTCCAAAGAAAGTTTGTGAGCTTCTGAACGCGCTCTGAAAGCTGTGGCACTTGTGCTTCTATAAATGGAAACATAAGACTGATGTGTGAGAAAGTAATCTGTCCAACTGCTGGATAAGGAAGGTGTAAGGTAAGTTAAGGCAAGACACATATTAGGAAGGACATAAGAAAATTCAAAGTGATTTACACTAATTAAATATAACAGAATGAAAATAAAATCAGAATAAAAGTGAGTTGAGATTAAAAAGCGATAAATGCAGATAGTAAAGCAAATAAAGCAGTTCACCAACACACATAAAGTACCGTAGTAACGTAGTAGTAAACCTACTATGAATAATGGACTGTGCAGCCACCTGGAGCTCTTCAGGTAGCCGCACAGTCTTCAGGTTTGTTACTCCTGGGTGCTTCCTGTGAGGTTCTCCCTTCAGGAAATCTGCCTTTGGCTTTGGTTGAGCTGCTGCACTCACAGTCTGGATAAAAAAAAAAAAAAAAAAAGGTACCAATGATCGGTTCCAACACTTTAAACTGAACCCAGCCTAGTCATAAATGCATCAGCAAACTCCTAAATTAACAAAACCATACAATGGATTGATGCTGATCTAATTATCCCTTTTTGGAGGGGAGTGGAAGCCTGGTGGTTAGCGCCCCACTCCCACAGACTGCCACTCTGGGTCCCTGAGCAAAGACCCTGAACCCCACACTGCTCCCCAGGCGCCCCACAATGGCAGCCCACTGCTCCCTAAGGGATGGGTTAAATGTTAAAGGTTCTTTTCGCTGCCCTGTACTTGTGACAGTGTAATAACAATAAAAAAGCTGTAATATAATTATTGGATCAGGAAAATAAAAAGTAAGCCTACAGAATTTAGATATAGATTTATAATTTCGGTGTAGAACTAGCCAGGTGAAACAGAAGAGGGTAAATGACAATTAAATAAAAAGTAAAATGTGTTTAAAAGGCAACTGTTTCATTAATCCTGTCATCTGACCTCCACTGTAAACATGCTGCGTTCAATGACACCCGCTAACTTCACCCACCCTGATCATCATCTTCACCGCCGACAGCCGCTGACAGAGGGAACAGGCCCCGTAGCTCCACGATGCCATGTCCTCGGTGTCACAAAAACAGAGTTAAATTGCATTAAACCAAACAAGTGTTATCCACGCTTTTGTAAAGCACACTCTGCAATGGCCGAGTCACAGCAAAATAAGTCCGATCAACGGCTAAGGAGGAACCTCTTAACGAGAATGTTTGTTCCTACCGTAAAAGAAAACACGAAGAGGGCCCACTCTTTCTCATTCAATCTTACGGTTAACTCTATAAGAAACTAGAGCGGTTATATAATTGATTTTAATGGGGTTCTGTTAGCTGACATTAAATAATATGTACATTTTTATGCATTCAAACAAGTTAGGAGTCAAAAAATAGAGATTACACAATGCAACGTGCGTGTCATTTGACTTTGAAAGAGATGTGGGTGTGAACCATCTGTATTTATAAACGATCTTTACCATCCTTAGCAGCAGTGTCTGCTTCCCGCTCTGTGTTAGCCCCTCCGCTTCCGGTTTTTAGTTAACTAAATTATTTACCGCGGAACACTATGAGGAGAACCAGAGGTTCAAGGAAACAAACTCAGAGCGTTGACGAAAGCGATGAGGTCCAGGAAAAGAAAGGTTTGTGCTTTTTTTTTTAGGCCAGTTTATGTTTGCATTTAAACATGTCCGGGCAGAGAACAGCGAGCCAGTAACACAAGGCTAGGGAGCAGTAGAGTTTGCAGAGTCATTTATTACTGCTCTATTGACTCTGAAGGGTTTATACAAAGTCAGATTAAAGTCCATATAGTAGAAGCTTGAAAGAAAGCTCCCTCAGATCAATATCAGGGACTTGTGACGAGTAGTGATGGGTTAATGAGGCATCTTTGAAGCGTTTCGACTGATAGCCAAACTGCTTTGATGCTGCGTTGATACTCTCTCACAGAATACTGACACCTATTGGACATTTTAAGAAACTACAGGCAGCTTATCGGACAGACTAAAATGAATTGATTTGATGACGTAGGGTATGGAGGACCAACTCTGCCATATTTAAAAATCAATACAGAAATAAATAAATGCTCAATAAATAAATAAGCATACAATTAATTGTTACCAAAATACACAATAAACAAATAAATGTAGGTTGAAATTAAATTATACAGTGAGACATAAATGTATATAACTCTTTTAATTAGCTTCTTTTTTATTTGCCTTTTGTAATATTTACCTTATTTATTTTTTTTTGTCCTTTATAATCTTTATGAACTCTTTATTTTTTTAATTACTTATATTTTTAAGTATTTATTTGAAATGTGCATGTTATAATATTTTTGTCTGTTTATTCTTCCTTTTGTATTTTTACCTTAGTTATTTCTTTTCTTCCTTCGCTATTTACATTCTTCTCTGCCCTTTTTACATTTCTCTCTGCCATTTTTACATTTCTCTATGCATTTCTGCCCCTCATTATGCAAATAAGGAGGGGGTGTGTCCTAAAGAGTCAACTTCTGCTCATTGGTTGGCTTGGCGGTCCATCTTAACCTCACAGAGCCTCAGAGTATTAAGTTAAATGTTCTCTTTCTGTTGCTGTTGTTCAATAAAAGTACTATTTTAAGATTATTTGAGGCAAGAACATTATACTTTTAAGCATCTCCATATAGCCCATTCACATATTTAATGCGTAATTTAAAAGAAAATGTTCTGAACTTGAGAGGACCGTGGCACCAATTAATTGTATGCTTATTTATTTATTGAGCATTTATTTATTTCTGTATTGATTTTTAAATATGGCAGAGTTGGTCCTCCATACAGACTAAACTGATTTGATTTCATGACGTAGTGCAGGGGTAAGCAATTAAAAATCAGCGGAGTCCGAAAAAAGAAAATCAACAACTTGTAAAGGTCCGGAGACAATTTAATTATAATCTGTTACTTTAAACAGAAAATAAAACTGAAGTAAAAAGCAGGTTTTTATGCATCTATGTTATACATTGGGTTTCTAAAAAAAAAATATATTTAAAAAATGTTTTTTTAAAGTAGAGAACAACAATCTTTCAGTTTGGTATTTAGACAAATTTTGTGATTCACATATTTTATAAAACACCTGAACTGACCGTTTGAACTGACAGCAGCTAATTGGCTAATTTCTATCACGTGCAGCCTGGTGCCGGACGCTCCAGAGGGCTTTACAATATTTACCAGAGAAGCGGCGCAAGTGAAGTTAGATCCTGTCGTTAAACAACATGCGGTCAATTATAAATGTTTTAAATCAGATCAGAGGTCCGGATCCGCGACCTCTGACCTAGTACAATGATAAAATGTATGTTATTTTAGGTTATATTGTATTATTTCATATCTATATTTAAATTGAGCCAATAAATAATGTAAACATATATCATAATTAGAAAAATTAGGGGTAAATGTGAATGAGGGTGGTTGTGGCCTTGGATTTTAAATCATATTTAAAATTAAAATCATAAAACAGTAAGTACAGTAAAAACAGTAAATATACTAAGAGTCAATTTGAAATAAACTTTAATTCCAATAACTTGAGTGATGACTGAGGAACAGGAAGAAACTACAAGAAACGGCTGAAAGGTTCCTATTCCTTTTAGGCTGCTCCAAAATTCTTGATCATTTAATGATAAACCGCAAAAGATGAGACATATTTTTTAGCAGATGCATTATGTTGACAGATTCATTTTTAAACACAGTTTAGCGAGTCAGTCAGTTAGAAACAACTCCTGTATCGGTCACATGACTTCCTTGAAACGACATGTGCCGATAGTGTTTTGCTCTATGGGCTCCACGCATGCATCTATCTCTGTGTGTGTCTTTTTCTGTTTAAATTGTTCTATTTGGATCTTAGCTTATTGATTTTGTCTTAAATGAATCGAGGAAAAGTTAGCAGCAGCTCTCATGACTCCTGTTTGTTCCCAGTTTGGCAGTGGAGAGGAGATGACGGGCAGTGGGAGGTGTACCCAGATGAAGCCTGCTCCGTGCTGGAATCTGCTGTCTCGTCTGGGAAGAAAACAATTACTCTGACTCTTGGTGCCGGCAGGAAGTACAAAGTCGATCTGGAGAAAATGATCCAGATTAATCCTGCAACCAAATACAAGAGAGAGATTCGCTGTCAGGCGGTAAAAGAAGGTAAAAGGAGAATTCATTTGGTATCTGTTACGACTTTATTCTCTTAACGTTACGACTTTATTCTCTTAACGTTACGACTTTATTCTCTTAACTTTACGACTTTATTCTAGTAATGTTACGACTTTATTCTCTTAATGTTACGACTTTATTCTCGTAACTTTACGACTTTATTCTAGTAATGTTACGACTTTATTCTCGTAACATTACGACTTTATTCTAGTAACGTTAGAACTTTATTCTCGTAACGTTACAACTTTATTCTAGTAATGTTACGACTTTATTGTCGTGACGTTACAACTTTATTCTAGTAATGTTACGACTTTATTCTCGTAACGTTACAACTTTATTCTAGTAATGTTACGACTTTATTCTCGTAATGTTACGACTTTATTCTCGTAATATTACGACTTTATTCTAGTAATGTTACGACTTTATTCTCGTAACTTTACAAATTATTCTAGTAATCTTACGACTTTATTCTCGTAACGTTACAACTTTATTCTAGTAATCTCACGACTTTATTCTCATAACGTTACAACTTTATTCTAGTAATGTTATGACTTTATTCTCGTAACGTTACAACTTTATTCTAGTAATGTTACGAATTTATTCTCGTAACGTTACAACTTTATTCTAGTAATGTTACGACTTTATTCTAGTAATGTTATGACTTTATTCTCGTAATGTTACGACTTTATTCTCGTAATATAACGATTTTTTCTCGTAATTTTCCGACTTTATTCTCGTAATGTTACGACTTTATTCTCATAACGTTACAACTTTATTCTAGTAATCTTACGACTTTATTCTAGTAACGTTACGACTTTATTCTCGATATAGAAGCAAAAAATCTCTAGCCTGGCCTTAATACTTGTACGTCATACATAACCCCACAGTAAAAACGTAACAAAAGTTCTGGGGGAAATCCCTGAATATCCTATGATCACGATCAGAGGGTAGCGATCCGCGCCGAGTTCGGAATTAGCTACGATGATCAGTTAACCGTGCCGAGCTCAGTTCCTTATGACCATTTACACACCACCCTAGCACGGTTCCTCGCCTCCTAACGAGGATCTATGGTTCTACTATTCTCTAGAGGTAAACCAGCATATCAATACTGACCCCCACTACAAGCAAGCATGACCACTGATTTGTATCCATTTTCACAAATCTTTACCTGCTCTTTAAAGGTCTCTTCATCCACTCCAGAAATTTTGCAATTAAGCTGAGCAGAAAGGGAAAGATATGAGTTGGTCAGTTAGCTGCTTTCTGTTCAATTGAACCTGAACTGAGCTAAAAGATTATTTCACACATTCCTAACTATTTTTCATTCTCAAAGAATTTGCTCCCTAATTTTTCTTTGATTTATTTCACATATAATCTCTGCAAAGCTGTACTGGATTGAAGTCTCTTTTTTTCCCCTTTCTGAATAAAGAAAATTTAAATGAAGACAACAAAGAAGCCTCTCAAAATGGAGCTCCAGCTCAAATTAAAGAGGAAGAGGACGAGGCAGCGGAGGAGCCGGTGGTTAAGAAGAGAAAAGGGCAAAGCAAGGCTGCAAAAAAACCCAAAGAGGAAATAAAAACAGAAGGTAAGAGGATTAAAGGAAAAGTCTGGTCAGCAAGGAGTAATCAGTATGTTTGTGGTGATTTAATGAATATATCATTAATCAGTAGAAAAATAAAAATAATTTTCATTGCGATCCATGAATCTGGAAGCAGCCTTTTTTGCCCAAATATAGTAACACCTCACTCCTGACATCTTCCAGCAGCTTGGTGGCGTCACGGTGCGGTAATAATAGCGCCATTCTCCCACGCTTCACAAGCAAAATCAGTGGAACTACTGGACACATCTGCATTCAACAATTATTGGACTTCACCATTGGAATTCACCAGAGCTATAGTTAAACTGACAATGCCCATGTGGCAGCTGGATGTAATATTGAGTAAAAGTGGAAAAATGAATTATTTCACCTTTCCGATTCCTGACCCTCCGCGGTTCGCACAATTGGCAACATGAAGAGGGAGGATTTGCCATCAAACTTCTGGCCAGAGAAAAAACACGTCATATGCTAGCCAACATTTGGAAGAAGAATGTTTTCAAGATGACTTGGATAATAGCGCGTTGTTACAAACACCAGATACAGCACTGGGACTTGATCAACAGCTGATACCGCACCATGGCGTCACAAACCAGTGATGGCAGTAGTGTTCTCTGACAAACACGTAGGATATCTCCAGTAAAAGCACATTGAAATTAAAATTACGCGTTACGGTCATTAAAATACTGTGTATTTATTGAACAGAATGTAATAATTTCATATTTGAAGTACTTTCAGAAGTTTGAATTCTGAACATGAGCGGACTTTTCCTTTAAATATATCAAATGGCAGACTCATAAACAACCAGTAATGCATTTAAAGATCATGAATTGAGTTTAGACTTAGTTCCTGCTGCCTCGCATTAAAGGAATGTGTCTGTTTGCTGAGCAGAAGTGGTGAAGACGGTGGTGATGAAGGGAAAAGCTCCAGTGGATCCTGAATGCAAAGCTAAACTTGGACAGGTGGGTGTTCATAGTCAAACAAGCTGCTCTGTCCCATCTAAGCAAGGCCCACAGAGTCCCCTGAAATGTGGGGACTAAGTCGATAAAAGTCCCTTCCTTTAAATCAGGGCAAAATATTTGAAACTCAGCTCAGTTGAATGTTTTTTTTTTTTTTTTTCAGTTTTATGCAAAGGTAAGACAATATAGCACTGTGATGTGTAACTAACAAGGAAAAACTAATGTCAACTTATGAATCACATCAAACAGAAATATCCTGAGGGATGGTTATAAACATATCCCCTGTGGAGAAGAAAAATGGTTCCTGTAAATTAAGTCTGGGAAAAAGGAAAAATAACGAGGAAAATAGACAACAAAGCTCTAAAAATTATATAAATACAGACTCTAAAGTCCAGTAACAATATAATCCTCTTTCCCCCCTTATCAGAGCAACAGTGCAATAAAACGCAGCCTGCATCAGCAGCCTCTTGATAAGGTTACAGGCTATGTAAACCAAAATAAGCTGATATCATTTAGTGGAGTGCTTACAGGTTTGTTACAACAGCCACCTGCCACTAACATGAACTTTGAAAGCGTGGCGAGCAATGGCAACCTTTGTTGCTAAATGTTTGTTGTGTTTTACATTTATTTATTATGCACATTTTGACAACATTTGTCTTCCTACCTATAAAAATACAGAGACTTTTATTTTGACTTGAAAAGTTGGCAGGGAAGCGGCTGTTCAACGTTGCATTTCAATTCTCAGTGATGCACGACTTTACACATGTGGATAAAGTGAATGTGATTGGTCGTTTATCAAGAGGGCGGGATTGTTGTGGCGGAAGGTTCGCAAGCAAGTTTGGTTGTGTCCGGTTTCTCAGAAGCATCTTGCTAACCAGTTAGCAACTTAGTGCTAGTAGGTTCCCAATGGGAAATTCCATTGGGACCAAGTAGCACTAAATTGGTGACTTAGAAACGACACTGTCAAGGAACGCTATGGACAGAGGAAACATGCAAGAGGAGGAGAGTTTAGTGTTGGAGGTCGTGGATGAGTCTCCTCCGTCATCCATTTTTTATTTAGAGGAGGAAAGCGGGGACGAAGATGTTGTGGAAGAGGACGCCAGGACGGCAGAAGCTTGGTTTGGTGTAGAAGGCTTCCAGCCGTACATGTTTGAGCCCTTGCCTCACAACGCTGCCAGTTCTGTTAGCTCTACGCCTGCTGAAGACACAGACGTCCATCTCCGTGAACACTGGGACGGAACTCACTGGGAAAGGAAATTATTTTTATTTCTTATTGCAACCGTTGCGTATATTAGCTGCGACATAAGAATCAAGATGAACCCAAAAATGAATGATCATTGAATGATGATTGTTGATATATGATTAGTCGAATTTAGGTGTTCAAGCTGACGTATAACTAACTGGTCTGTACGGAGCCCCTCTGATGACATGGTCAAAAATTTTTTTTTACTGTGGCCACGAAATAGTATTTCGTGCGCACAAAGTAGTATTTCGTGGCCACGCAATAAGTATAACGTGCGCACAAAATACTACTTCGTGGCCACGCAATAAGTTTATCGTGCGCACGAAATACTACTTCGTGGCCACGCAATAAGTTCAACGTGCGCACGAAATACTTATTAATAATATTAATATCATTCCTGGACAACTGGGTAAGCAAATCGAGCGCGCCTTCTCTAAGGTCTAAGGCGCGCTCGATTTGCTTACCCAGTCGGTCTCCGCCAGTCACGTGACATTTGTTGCTAAGACGCTATTTTAGGTGGAAACGGCGTAGTGTAAATAACCGCAGCATAGCTAAACGAAGGACTAAAGGCCCGTTTACATAGCAGAAATACTTATTAATAATATCAATAAATCCGCCCCTGTTTTCAGGCTTATGTTAACTGTAATGACTTATCTTGGACAGGCTGCTATGTAAACGGGCCTTTAGTCCTTCGTGTAGCTATGCTGCGGTTGTTTACACTATGCCTTTTCCAACTTAAATAGCGTCTTAGTAACAAATGTCACGTGACTGGCGGAGACCGACTGGGTAAGCAAATCGAGCGCGCCTTAGACCTTAGAGAAGGCGCGCTCGATTTGCTTATCCAGTTGTCCAGGAATGATATTAATATTATTAATAAGTATTTCGTGCGCACGTTAAACTTATTGCGTGGCCACGAAATAGTATTTCGTGCGCACGTTAAACTTATTGCGTGGCCGCGAAATACTACTTCGTGGCCACAATTAAACATTTTTTTTGACCATGTCATAAGAGGGGCTCCGTAGGTCTGCATAAGATAACGAGAAAAAAACACAGATTTTAAAACTTATAAGATTTATATACTTGTTTAAGCCAGAATGATTTGACATTTAAATATGACACTTTTTTTTACACAATTCAAAGCATAAAACCAATGATTAATATACAAAAAGTATGAGTTAAAAATCATTAAATTTGGAGCTTGTTGAACTGTAGTTGTTCTTCATCTGACACATTAGATAAAATGTTAAAACCCCACAACTGAATAAAATCCTCCATGTTCTGTGTGGCTCTGTGGAAGTGGAAAGAAAGAAAGAAGGAAAGCAAGATAGAGGAGGAAAAAAAGAAAGTAGATCCTTTTGCATTTAAAAAGCTCCAGTGAGCCACAAGGGGGCACTAAAGAGCCACAGGTTGCCGGCCCCTGCTCTAGCAGGCAGGAGCCACTTTTCATATACGGATTTGTTTTGTTTTTTTGCCTGACACCAGACGTGCCTGTAGGGCTGCAACTAACAATGGTTTTGCAAATCAGTTAATCTGTCCATTATTTCATTTATAGCTTATATATATATAAACTATTATTTCAATTATCAATTAATCGGATTGTTTCAGCCCTCTCTGCCTGCCGCCTCTTTTCCCTAAAGCAGCGTTGTCAATTTTTACCCTAGTATTAGCTTAATTTAATATATATTAAATGTTTCTTTAGGTAAATATTACAGCAGCTGCTGCCTATCGATGCTCATCAGTTCACAATCTTTCGGTCTTATTATAACGTCTGTTTGCATCCTTCTTCCAGGCTCACGTTTACTGTGAAGGAGATGATGTGTATGATGTGATGCTGAACCAGGTAAAATAAACATTTTTTTATTCCTGCAATAAGTAATTAAAATATGAAAAAAACAAAACGAATCTGTTAAAATCTGAGTCTGCAGATTGAACCTGAAAATAAAATAATAAAAGAGCTCATAGGAGGCTGATTGGATGATTTCTACTAATTAAAGACTAACTTTAATTTGTTTGATTAATGATTAATGTCCTATAAAAAAAGGATTATTAATAAAGCCTCTGATTTTATTTTATGATATAGAAAAACTAAATAAACCTAGCATTTACACTACTTCTAAAACACAATAACATTTTCATTTAATTGTTATTTTCTTTTCTTTAACTTTGCAGACTAATCTCCAGTTTAACAATAATAAATATTACCTGATCCAGCTGCTGGAGGACGACGGCTCTAAAGTTTACAGCGTCTGGATGAGGTGGGGAAGAGGTGAGTTCATGGTTCAAGCCGACGGCTCGGCAGCACAAAGAAAGCTCCTGTCCTTTGATTGACTGTTTCTTTCCACAGTGGGTAAAGTGGGTCAGAACAGCCTGGTTTCCTGTGGCTCAGATCTGAAAAAGGCCAAAGATGTTTTCAAGAAAAAGTGAGACTGTCAGAGAGAAAAAATGCATTTTCTCCAAGCTTTGCAAAATGATATTTTGAGTGAATTTTTGTAATGCTGCAGGTTCTACGACAAGACGAGCAATGACTGGGATTTAAGGGATTGTTTTGAGAAGGAACCTGGAAAATATGACCTGGTGTTCATGGACTACAGCGCCAATGAAAAGGTGCATTTAGTTTAAACCAGGGAGCCAGCCTCCTATTATCAAAAGGCCATGTTTGTGAAGAGGAATATATTAAATGGTTTCCCTCTACAGGATTGCTCAGATGATGTTCTAATTTAAAATTATGAGGTTTATTGAGAGAGAACGTCTGGGTTTACATGGAGTCTGCAAAAGGACTTGGTTGGATTATTGTCCATGATTTGATTCTATCTAGATTAGGGCTGCAACTAATTATTTTGCAAATCGATTACCGGTAATCTGTCGATTTTTTTTTATTTTTATATTTTATTTTAGTTATTTATTTATTTTTTCTCAATTAACTGATCAATAATCAGATTGCTTAAGGTTCCTTAAAGAAGATTTTACGCAGAATCAAACCAGGTGAGACTAAAACTTTTTGACTTGTGAAATTCTGGATAGAGCATCTTAATAGGAGACATTTTTATATTAAATGCAAAATATTGATATATTTTTTTCATAATTTTGTTAGAATTCCTGCTCTAAGTGGGTTTCTCTGTCAGCTAAAGGCGTGTTTTACAGTCTCTATACTCCAGTTACCTATTAATCGATTACTAAATTAGTTGACTATTATTTCAATAAGCGATTAATTGTATTATTTTTTTTTAGCCCTAGTTGGATTTAATTTGATCTGGATTAGCAGGAAAAAAACAAAAAGAATGAGATAATATTTGTTTCTAGATTATTTTCCTTATCCTACAGTCTATGTCCTTCCTTTGGTTATTTCATGTTTATACAGTTTCTGTCCTTGTTTTCTTTCCTTCTCTGCTTTGTGTTGCTTCTGTTTCCCCTTCAGATGTGACTTCTTTCCTAATAGCCCGCCCTTCCATCCTTCCTTGCTCCTTCCTTCCTTCTAATGCTGCTTCCTTCTTTCCTTCGTTCAATTGCTTCCTTCTTTCCATCGTTTCCTTCCTTCCTTCCTTCCTTGCTTGCTTTATTCCTTCTTCCTTCCTTTCTTACTTTCCTTCCCTCCTTCCTTTCTTGCTCCTTCCTACCTTCCAATGCTTGCTTCCTTCCTTCCTTTCTTCCTTCTAATCCTGCTTCCTTCCTTCGTTTCATTGCTTCCTTCTTCCTTTGTTCCTTGCTTCCTTCCTTGCTTGCTTCCTTCCTTCCAATGCTTGCTTCCTTCCTTCCTTCCTTCCAATGCTACTTCCTTCCTTTCTTTGTTTCATTGCTTCCTTCTTTCTTTCGTTTCCTTGCTTCCTTCCTTCTTTCCTTTGTTTCCTTTCTTGCTTCCTTCCTTCTTTCCTTGCTTACATCCTTCGGTTCCTTCCTTGCTTGCTTCCTTCGGTCCTTCCTTCCTGTATATTACCTTCTTTCCATGCTTGTGTCCTACTTTCCTTTCCGATTTTCTTTCTTCCTTTAAAGCCTTGTGTTATCCATCATAACATCGTTGTGAACATCAGCATTTTTATTTTGGATGGACTGTTGAGGGCTGAGAAATCTGGGAATGTAGGTCAGGAAAAGTCAAACATTTTCAAATAAAAACTCAGTAGGAACCCTGAGAGGTGTAGATGGGACACCTAAATCAGATCTGATGAAGCAACTAAACCACCTGTTCTTTAATCAAGTGTACAGAGATGAAAACAAAGTGACCAGTCTGATGGATATAAAACAAACGGTTTGTTTTCCTTCAGGAGGAGAACAGAACAGCAGTCGACTCTGTCCTCAAAAAGCAGCCCTCCAAGCTGGATCCTAAGGTTTACTCTCTCCTCGAACTCATCTGTGACATAAAAGCCATGGAGGAGTGTGTGCTGGAGATGAAGTTCGACACTAAAAAAGCTCCTCTGGGTCAGTCAGGCTTAGATGGATCAAATGGAAGGGAAGGTACGCTGGGACGGATTATCAAAACCACGTAATCTTTCTACCTCCAGGAAAACTGACCCAGGAGCAGATCCGTGCCGGGTATGAAGCCCTGAAGGCTATCGAGTCGTGTTTGAAGAAAAAGGGCAGCGCCCGGAATCTGCTGGAAGCCTGCAACGCGTTTTACACCCGCATCCCTCATGACTTTGGGTAGGAAATGAAGAATCTACCGCTGTAAAGTGAGGAAAAATTCTAACAATAGAAAATATATTCTCCAGGTTAAAACCTCCCCCGATGATTAAAACGGAGCAAGAACTGAAGGAAAAAATAGCTCTGCTGGAGGTAAAACATCTCAGCCCCGTCAGTGAAAGTTTTCCTCATCTGCCTCATCGTTTTAAAGCTACAATATAAAATCATAACTTTTGTTTTTTAAGGCACTGGGTGATATCCAGATTGCAGTGAAAATGGCCCAGTCCAATGCAGACAGTGATGAGCATCCACTGGACCGTCAGTACCGCTCCCTGCAGTGCCAGCTGCAACCTTTGGACCACAGCAGCCATGAGTTCAAGGTTGGTTTGATCTGAATGATTAAAGAGCCTAAAGGTCACAATGAAGGAAAATGAGTTAACATGTCATTTTTATACATTTTATCCACTTTTTTCAACACAAGTTCTTCGTTTTTTTTTTTTTATCAAAAGACTGACTCATTGTAGCCAGCAGGGGGAGCCAAAGAGCCTTTAGTAAATAGTGAATTATGTGAAGCTGCTGCAAGTCAGCCAGGTAAAAATAATGAAGTTTAGTTTGAATTGATTTAATATTTTAGAAAGTTCCACATTTAACTGTTCAGTTGTGTTTTTTTTACATAAAAATTCTGAAAATGATATAAAGAAAAATTGAGTTTATAGCAACCACTAAGACTTTGTTAGCTTCCCTTCTGATCATTATTTTAAGTTGAATGCAATTAAATTGATACTCTATATGGAGCATCATATTTAAATGTCAAATCATTCTGGCTTAAACATATACATAAATGTACTCTTTATCAGATGAAAATGTCTCAAACTTAGAAAAAAGTATATATATTTTTTTGTTATCTCATGCAGGCCAGTGAGTTATACATCAGTTTGTACATCTAAATTTGGTCAATCATATATCAGCGGTCATCTGTCAATCAAATCAAACGGTTGAAATAAGAAATAAGAATAATTTCCTTTCCCATTGAGTTCCATCCCAGTGTTCACGGGAGGGATGGATGTGTCTTCTTCAGGCGAGAGAGCTAACAGAACTGGCAGCGTCTTCTGCGAGGCAAGGGCTCAAACATGTATGCGGCTGGAAGCCTTCTACACACAAACCAAGCTTCTGCCGCCGCTGGCGTCCTCTTCCATAACATCTTCATCCCCGCTTTTCCTCCTCTAAATAAAAATGTGTATGATCAAGAGGGAGACTCATCCATCGACCTCCGACACTAAACTCTCCTCCTCTTGCATGTTTCCTCTGTCCATGAGCGTTCCTTGACGATTATGCGTTTCGTCACCAATTTAGTGCTACTTGGTACCAATGGAATTTCCCATTGGGAACCTACCTAACACTAAGTTGCTAACTGGTTAACAAAGATGCTTCAGAGTTTGAATTTGGAAAAAAAAGCACATTTCTGAAATAATTTTTAAAAGCAACATAAAAAAGACATCGAAAAACCTTAAAACTTAAATTTATCTTGCATGTGGGTGATAAACACAGTCAAATTGTCAGTTTTATTTGTGTTTTTTATTTATTTATTTTCAGAGCTACAGTCTTATGTTTCCCCTAGCTTTTTTTCCTAGCTTTTTTTATTGTCATTACTCTGTCACAAGTACACAGGAACGAAACTCATTCTCTGCATATAATCCATCCCCTTGGGGAGCAGTGTGGGGTTAAGGGTCTTGCTCAGGGACCCAGATTGGCAGTCTGTGGGAGTGGGGCTTGAACTCAGAACCACAGGATCCTAACTTCTATGCCCTAACACAGCCCTCCCCAACCTTTTTTGCGCCACGGACTGGTTATATGTGAGACAATATTTTCACGGACCGGCCTTCAAAGTGTGGGGGGGTAAATACGATCAAGTAAAATGATACGACTGGCATAAAATCAAATAGAAACACCATAAAAATAAAACTCACTATTATGTTGAATTAGTTGGAGCCCTGAGCTTGTTTCTTTGAAAAAAGCCGGTCCCATCTAGGCTTAATCGGAGACGATGACACACGAAGTGTGCTCCTGATGTCCAGTCTGCTCCGTAGTTTTGTTTTGATCCATGTAACCACAGAAAATCCCGCTTCACAAAGATAGGATGTTATAGACAGGATGAGTCTTGACCTGAATTAACCTGTGTCAAGAGGCGCAGATGCACCGACTGATGTAATTGGGAGGGAATACCCCAACTTTTTATATTTTTCAAAATAAAACATCACTTAGACTCTGATGGTCGATAAATTATATATACATATATTTTTTTCTGTGCGGCCCGGTACCAAATGACCGATGGACCGGTACCGGTCCGCGGCCCGGAGGTTGGGGACCGCTGCCCTAACACACTAGACCACCACTCCCCTACAAGTCAGTATAGTAAACCTCCAACTTCTTCGTTGGTTAAACAAAAACAGCAAATGCATCAGTGCGCGTTTTCTTCTTGCGGGTGAATTGATAGATTCCTAGTCGGCCATCGAGTCAGTGTCTGATTAAGTTCGTACAAAATGCTAATTTCAGGATCCATAGCTTGTCAAAGGAAGAAGTTAATATGGACACCCTGCTAGGTGGCGGGCCGCTGCAAATGAATCACTTTGTTTAAACGGAGGGAAAAATTAGTTGTTAATGTTGAAAGTTAGGTAATTTTCTTAATTTAACTACCCAATAATTATAAAGAAGTCGCTAATGTTACAAGGAAAGTCAAGATGGGATAAATGTTGAATTTCTCTTTGGGATTAATTGAATATTTTTAAATTGAATTGAATGAATATTATCAGTATCACTAAAAATTCAATCCACTTTTTATTAAAACTAATATAACTTTTTTCTTATTATTTAGCTTCTTATTTAAATCATTTATTGGTGACGTACTCAGCTGTAGCAGAAGGTAAATGCTGCAGGGTTTGGTCCTTAAATGTGAGGATTGGTCCATAAAAGCGCTTCAGTTCCACGTTAACCGAGGTGTGAGAACCCGACTCTGTGGTTAGCAGCAAAAAGCTAACTAATGAATGAAATCAGGTGGAAGTCCCATTGAGTCGTCTGACCTCATCTTTCTGTGACTCTTTAAAGCTTCACAGCAGCAAAAAAACAGTTTCTTCCAGTGTTTGAAAAACAGATTAAAGTGACAAGAACAGACAGTAAAACCTTTAGGAGGGCTGTTTTAGAACATCTTTTATTTTTCTGGCTAAGATGCAAACTTTTAGATAACATTCTCATCTTTAGAAACATTCAGAATGTGTTCCAGGGGGGACAAGACAAGGGACTCAGACTTGCAGTCTCAGCAAACATGTCCTCTAAATCTCAGGGTTCAGTCAAAGTTTAAGCTGTTCACCAAAGTTCAGCAGGTTGAGGTGCTGCTCGTAGATCAACCACAACCTCCCCAAAAGCAAGTTCACAAATCACAGTATACTTCAGAAAAGGTGGCTATGAAAACATGCACACAGCTTTATGCATGATAGCACTACACAGATACATTTACATACAATTCTTCTAACAAGGACTTTAACACTTTTTAAAATCTCTTTCCTCCTCTCTTTGCGCAGCTGATAGAGAAGTACCTGCAGTCCACTCACGCCCCCACTCACTGCGACTACACCATGACGCTCCTCGACATCTTCTCTGTGGACAGAGGCGGGGAGAGCGACAGCTTCCTCTCACACTTGCATAATAAGTGGGTAGAACCAGAACCGCTGTTGATTTGGCTCCACCTGTTGGTTTTCACTTCCACTCGTTTATGTCAGCTGTTGTTGATGTGTGTTTGTGTTTTGACCAGGACTCTCCTGTGGCACGGCTCCCGTCTCACTAACTGGGTCGGCATCCTCAGTAAGGGGCTCCGAGTGGCGCCGCCGGAGGCTCCCACCACCGGTTACATGGTACTAGGGAGCATCTTCTTTCTGAAGAATTTATTAACTTCTTTGCACTTTGAATTCTCTTTAAATGTCTTATAAAGGACTCAGTCAGAATTGCACATTAACAGTGTTTAGCTTAGCAGTAAAAGTAGCAAAGATAATAGGAGTAAAATCTGAATTTTAATCACAATCTCAAGCTTTTCACAGGTTTTGGTTTTTACTGAGCCTGAATAAATTTAGAAAGCTCTAGAAACAGAGCAAGTATATAATATTTACCGTATATTCCAGATTTGAGCTCATTCTTTACATGATCTGTTCTTTCTCCAGTTCTTCCTTCCTCTGTCCGCCCTTCCCTCCTTTGTTCCTTTCCTTCCATCTCCCTCGAGTCTTTCCTTCTTTTCCTTTCCTCTCTAATTCTTTTTTCCTTCATTTCCTCCACTGACTCTTACACCCTTTTTCATATCCTTCATTTTTCCATTTTCCTTCCCTTCTTATTTCCTTTGGTTTAGATTCCTCACATGCCAACAACCCCAATATCTACCCTCCATAACTAATGAACTTTACAGGAAAAAACGTATCAAACCTTTTTGCTCTGAGCTCTAAATGATTTCCTCAGACTCACATTATTGCACAGGAACTTATTGCAATTTCCTTTTTAAAACGTTGAAACCTTTTTTCCTAGCTGGTGCCGGGCTCTGATGAGCTGAATTTCCACATTTGATCCTGTGTTGAAAGCTACCAGTGAGCCAAGGTTAAAAAATGAAAAAAATAAATAAATGAAAGCGCAGAGAGGCAGGAAAGAAAAATGTTTTTGTTTCTGTGTTTGTATTGAGTGGGAGTGTATCAATTACGCTAATTTGTGCAGCAGGATTAGGAATTAGGTCCCAATATTAACATGCAATTTGGATGATTGTGGGAGAAGAACAGGAAACCATGCATCTTTTTATTGTAATTCAACTAAATCAACTAACTTAGTAATCGATTAATCACTAACTTGACTTTAGAGAGCGTAAAACGTGCCTTTAGCTGACAGCAACCCACTTAAAGCAGTAAAAATATCAAGATTGTAAAGAAAATATGGGAATATTTTGCATTTAGGATAGAAAATCTTTTTTGTATGTCAATATGCTTTATGCAGAACTCCTCAAGTGGAAAACTTTTAGGTTCACCTGGTTTAATTTAGCAAAAAGTCTTCTTTAGGGAACCTTTTCTATCCGATTATTAATCGATTAATGGAGAAAATAATTGACAAATCGATTTGGAAAACAATTAGCTGAAGCTTTTATTATAAAACACAAAGATAATATCTCATTTTTTTCCTTTTCAGTTTGGTAAAGGCATCTACTTTGCAGACATGTCTTCAAAAAGTGCCAACTACTGTCATGCCAGCCAGAGCAACCATGTGGGGTTTCTGCTGCTGTGTGAGGCGAGTAAAAATGTCTTTCCGTAACCATGAAACGTGTTTTCCCGAAGAATCCTCATTCTTTAAAACTCTTGATATTTGTCATACTGTTTGTTGAGGGACGCGCGGTGACGCCATGCTGATTATTTTGCCCTCATGTTTAACTCGGCGCTATCATTTATGTCAACATGTTTGTCTGCAGGTGGCTCTGGGTGACTGTAACGAGCTGCTGGACGCCGACTATGAAGGCCATAACCTCCCTCCTGGAAAACACAGCACCAAAGGCCTGGGTCAGACCGGCCCTGACCCCAGAAACGCCGTAACGCTGTCAGTTTCTCTGATTCTGACTTCACTCTGTCATTTCCTGTCTGCCTGTGTGTTTCCCATTTACAGTTATCTGGGTAAATCAGACCTTTGCTACAGAGAATCCCAGTTTGCAGTAGAGATAGAAAAACGCAGCTTGATGCTGAATTATCCGTTCTGTTATGACTCAGCCTCTGATGGCCTGAGCTGTCTTCACTCCTTTTGTTCTGCTTTTCCTCTGCAGCGTCCACTGATCCAGCAAAGCAGAGATTTAATAGAGTAAAAAAAAACTGATGGTTAAAATCAGTCAGCATGGAGACGGTCTGTGCAGATGTTTCTAAGAACTCTAAGAATGGGCTGGTTTGGGTTTAAAGCCCCACCCTCTTAAAGGAGAAGTCCGGCCAGCAAGAAATAATCAATGGATCATTATCTATACCTAAACTTAACACGTTCACAGTGATTTAATTAACCCTTTAAGACCTGATCCAAGAATAAAACAAAACAGAAAAATACTTTGTTTTGGTTTTGAAGTCCTTATTTGGCCTTTTAACAAAATATGTAAAGAAAAAACACGGAAATACATTTTTGATATTAATAATTTATTACTATGCGATAAGTCAAGATTTTTTTTTTTTGTGTAGTCTTCTGCCCTCTGCTTTATCAGGTATATCTGATTGTGTACAATAGGATTTTTGAGCAAAGAAGTTTTACCAATAAATTATGCAAAAGGTGTCAGATGCAAAACATTTCAGAAACCGAACCGTATGTATCAAAATACGATACATTTGGCATTATAGGGTTAATTTAGCGTTAATCGGTAAAAAAAATAGAAACAATTTTTTCATTGCGATCACTGAGTTTGGGTCGCGGCCATTTTTTGGCCAAATATAGTAACACCTCAGTCCTGCCATCTTCCTGCGAAGTGGCGTCCGTCACGCGTTAGCTAAGCCTAGCGCCATTCTTTTACAAGCTTCAATCAATTGAGAACTACTACACACATCTGCAATCAACTTAATAATTATTAAAAAGAATTCCAGAGGACTTCATCATTAAGCATTTACCAGAGCTATAGTGATCACTTTTCCGATTCCTGATCACTCCGCACGGATGGTTTGTGGTTGGCCAACTTAAGAGGAGGATTTTGCAATCAAACTTCTGGCCAGAGAGAGAAAAAACAAGTAATATGTAGCCAACATTTGGAAGAATAATGTTTTCAGATGACTTGGATAATAGCGTTGTGACAAACACCAGATACAGCACTGGGACTTGCTCAGCAGCCGATACCGCACGCAATGACGTCACAAACCAGTAGGTGGCAGTGGTGTTCTTTGACAAACATGGATGCCTCAGTAAAAACTACATTCAAATGAAAGTTACTCTTAATTAAAAAACACTTATTTATTGAAAAGCATGTAATAATTTCAAACTTAAAGTACTTTCAGAAGTTTGAATTCTGATTGTGGGGTAGGTCTGTGGCGTTTAGCATTCATTGAAAGTCAATGGGGATTAACACACTCGATGCGATTTTCTGCGTAGCTCTGGCTGAGATAGAGCCCGGGTCTATTTTAGTCACATAAACCAGCTGCAATTTCATCTCCGTCTGACAGGAAGAGAGACGTGGTTACAAAGTAAAACACATGAACATACAGGATAAAATCTTAATCGCACAGGGAAAGAGTCCGATTTAGAGCCGAACAGCGGACATAAAGCAGGCGGGACGGATTCATGCAAAAACAATCAGTAACAATTTTAAAATACAGAATACTTTACCCATGATAGGATTTCAAGAGAACTGAAATGAATACAGTAGTGATCCTCTTTGAGCCTCTCAAAACCAATAGGACAGTGCAGGACAACGACAAAAGGCTGTAGGAAAATAATAATCCTTTAAGCCTCGGGAAAAAAAAAAAAAACAATGAGGAGCAGTCAGTGCAGGTAAGCTCAGCTCATCACTCTCCCCTCTATGAAAAATAAAAACTCAACTTCACAGATTTCTCCCCGAGAATCACCTCTCTGCTTCATCCAGTATCGATTGAAACCGTCCCACAGCCTTTTTTGCTGCTTTTTCCTTTCCTTTAAACATAGTTCCCATTATATTTTAATATAGGCCCATAAAAATATCTGTTCTGGTTTAAGAGTCGGCTTTTCAGAAGAATTTTTCATAATCTTTCCCAGTCGAATGTGGAAAAGTGCTTCAATTCATGAAGCACAGAGGCTGAAAAGAAGAAAATCTGCACAGATCAAGATCTGCTCCCCCTGCATAGTCTGAGCCTCTCTATACGCACTGCAGTCAGCGTGCCGTGGAAAAAAAAAACGGATCGGAGATTAAAAAGTTGTACGCAACCGGTGTGACCCGGGCTTAGACCTCATGCTAGAAGCTTCATGCTGTTGATCTTTTAGCGTCGAGCTCTAATCCTACCTGGATGTTTAATAAGTTTGCCCACCATAAATATGATTTCAACATCTTTGAGAGAAGGTTTCTAATCGTTAATGATAATCACGTCCTTTTAAGGATTTCTTCAGACATTTGTCCAGCCGTGTCGATAGGCAGAATGGTGGCCGTTCAAGTCTGAATCACAACTAAAATAGTTCACTAAATCACTTTTGTTTAGATGTCATTGAAAAGCCTCCTAAGTTAACCTTACCTTATGAAATATTTTATGAATTTTTATCTTTTCTTGAATCCACATGGCTTACAGCTAATGAGGCACAAACATCATGAGGGGAATAAGTGATTCTAGCTGGGTGATAATCTGGTCATTCTCATTTGCTCAGGAAATTCATATAAAATCCAGAGGTTTTATTTTTCTATTATAATAAAGAGGCTTTAGCACGGTTTAATAAAGGTTTCATGACACAATTGGAAACTTATTTTAACTTAAATTTGTTTCTTTTGAAATTTGAGATCATTACATAAAATCTACAAACCATATATAAACAAACATTGGGCGCTTTTAAATGTTTTTATTAGACTATATTTAATTATGGCGTTTATGTTTCAGTTTACCCCCCATAAAGGAAACTTCCTGCTTTGTTTATGTTTGTATTCTTTGAATGTCTTCAAAATACTAGTTTCCCTGAAGGTTATGTAATCTACATGTTTAAATGACAATAATATTCCAAGACATTTATTCATTGTTTGCTGTTAGAGGAAATTAGAGAATAGATTAAGTATCAGTTTAAACAGTTGCTTTCTTCTCCAAACTAAATGTTTCTCTGTGTAAAATAAGGCGGTGTTTTGTGTCCGTCTGACACCCTGTCTGTGTTTCCTTCTCCATAAGGAATGGGATGACGGTTCCGATGGGTCCCGGCGTTAAAACAAAGGTTAGCAACCCCGGCGGTTATTCGCTGCTCTACAACGAGTTCATCGTTTACAACCCAGCTCAGACCCGGATGAGGTACCTGCTGCGGATCCAGTTCAACTACGCCTCGCTGTGGTGAAGAGCCGTCTGACCACGTTCCGTCTAGAAGCTCCATCCTCCTTTTGTTTTCGGGGAAATGTTCTTTTTGGGGTTTTTTTCTCCCACTGTTGGTTCTGGGGATCTACTGACACTTGAACAGGCTCCTGTTGCTAGGCAGATTACACATAGGTTTACTTTCTACTTAGGACTTGAAGTAATTCAGTAAGGAATAATTGATCAACAGGTGGCGCAATAGTGCAGCAGCATTTAAAATCAAAACATTTTTACTGAAGTTTGGATTCATTTATTGTTTATTAATAAAATGTTCTGTGGAATAACTTCCTAATATCTACCTAATAAAAATCAACATTTACCACTGAATGGAATTAAAGCCTAATGAGAGTTAACTGAATGAATGTTGGATTTTAACCCATTGAGGTTTCCTTAAAGATTTAACAGTTATTAATAATAGCCTTAAAGGTCTGAGGTTAAAATGACTCAGTTAAAAAGGGAACATTAAAGCTGGAACCGTTTCTGCTGTGCGGTTTTATTGGTTGCTCCTCTCACATCCCTGTGCTGCTGCAGCTCACAGAGTATTTTAGCCTTTTTGTTCAGTAGAGCTAAACTGAGGGTTTCTAAAACTGCATGGAGGGGAACTGACATGAAGGGGGAAACAAATTGCACTACACCTCATTTATGTTGCTTTTTTATTCATTTGTCCTTAAAATAAAAGCTTTTTCATGCCATCCTGCTTTATTTGTCCTTGCTCAAACACAATATGCAGTACACCTGCTTTAGAAGGTATGAAGCCTTAAATAAAGTGTAATTAAAAATTATCTTTATTTTTGTAAATGTCAAAGAAAAAAAAGAAAAGCTCAGCATTTGATAGTTTGAGTTTGTTTACATTGCGTTGCATGGAGCTTCATCTCTTCCCCAGCAGGTAGAGGAAGATGAGGATTATGTCCAGGTAGATCATGAGCGCAGCATTGATGTATTCCTCTGGACTTAGCCGGTAGCTCATCTTTCCCATCATCAGCTGACAGTCGATCATCAGGAACTGAGGCAGGAAGGGAACATTTTTAATGCATCGCAGCTTTATTATAAGAATGATCCATCATTCTACACAAACGGCAGTCCTGGTGTCTAATATCCTTCCCAGTTCTCCCATTAAGGCTTTGATGTTAAATTTTATTTTGCTTAACTTATTAAATCTCAACGCTTCAGTGATTTACATCTGAAGAGATGCTGTAGCCGATAGAGGATGTGATGTATTCATGTATTTTTAGAACTGATCAAGCGAACACATTTTGCTATGTGATCCTGTAAAACAAGCCTTTCTATCAGTTATGAAATAAATTAATAGAAATAGTTTTGTGTTATACTTAATAAACTATAATAATATACAACAATGAGTTAAATTATTAATCTTATTGTAAACCAAAATTAACCTTTGTTGATTCAGCTTTAACAATGTTTATAATTAATTCAATTTACAAAGTTAAGCTTTATTTAGTGGTTTAAATCAAACTTAATGACTTTATGGGAATGCATAAAACGCTTCATAAAGTAATCTTTAAATAGAAAGCTGTAAGTTCCTATAAAGTGACCTATAGGTGTAAAGCAAATTATTTATGGCTTTATTTACAGCTAGGGCTGAAACAATCTGATTAATCGATTGAAGAATCGTGAACTAATTTAGTAATTCTTAACAAGAGTATAGACTCTAAAACATGAATTTAGCTGAGAGAGAAACCCACCTTGTAAAAAATATATATAAACATTCAGCATTTAAAATAAAAAATACTTTAATGTGTGTCAATATTCTCTATGCAGAACTCCTCCAGTGGAAAAGTTTAGTTTCACCTGGTTTAATTTCATAAAAAGTCTTATTAAAGGAGCCTTTGGCTATCTGATTATTAATCGATTAATCTAAACCATAATTGAAAGATTTATCAATTTGCAAATTCTTCGTCATTGCAGCCCTAATTACTGCCTGTTATTAAACTACATCTCATCGACATAGAATCAGGAATCAGGTGTTTCTAATGTTCACCATCTGCAAACACCTTTAAAGAGTGGGAATCTGTTCAGTCAGCCTTGCTGCCTGTTTTCTAAGTACATTTCTGCTCTTACCAAAGAATACAGCAGCGCTCCAAGACATCCATAGACGATGCTGGAGACGTGGGAGTAGTAGAAGGTGCAGAAGAACCCAAACATGATAAAGTCCACAGCCAGGATCAACAGAACTCCGTAATAAATGGTGAAATCATAACGTGTCTGGATAAAAGAAGAAAAGGTTAAAAGAAGACAGTCACATGGTTGGAGCAGTAATTAACAGCAGCTGGATTTATCTTTTAAATAATGTTTTTAAAGACAGTAAATCATCTAAGGAAAAATAACTTATTTTAGATACTAATCAATGAATCAACAACTCCCTTCATGGTAATCATCTTTATTGCCACTGAAATGTACCTTTTTTTTTTTCCTTTAAAAAGCATTTAAATGATTCACTTATGGCTTTACCACCATTGAACATGGACTACAAAACTGCTGCAAGAGAAAAACAAAGTCTGGTTTCAATATTTTGCTCTCATGCAGACTCCCAGTGCCCAACAGACTGTATTAAAGGGCAGAGGTGGGTAACTAGTTACATTTACTTGTGTAAAGTTTAAGAAAAGTTTAGTTTTAACTGTACTCTTTACTTTTATTTAAATAATAGAATAGAATAATATAGAGAAGAATAGAAAATCCCTTTATTGTCCCACAGTGGGGAAATTCTGGTGTTTAAAGGAGCAAAAAGATTATAATATAAAAACCTCCACCTGGAGAATAATTGATATATAAATAATTGAATACACATATAATGTAATAAAAATATGTATTTTATTATAATAATATTCTTGTAAGCATATCACTACACTTGTGTTTATCATGCAGTGATTTAACCAGTGTGAGTAATTAGAGCTTTTCAGTGATTGGGTGTAAAAACAGTAAACAGTAGGTATTGTAGCTGGAGATTCTTTATCTATTACTGACATATATATTTGTAATCTAATGTCAGGAATGTTTTCTTATAGATTTGATTGATGCAATAAGATTTATTTTGCAATCCTGTCATTTATTTGTAATTTTTAAACTATATTTTATTACTTTGAAATCATACAATGTGCACATAAGTATCTTTTTAATTACATGATTTTAAACATTATGATTACAACAGATACTCTACTTGAGTAGCCATTTTATTAAGTACCTTTTACCTTTACTCAAGTAATTTCTTGAATGACTGCTTTCTACTTTTCCTGAAGTAGAAAATCAAACTTTTTCTGTTCATATTTTATACTAGGATTTCCATAAAGTTCTAAACCCTGCAGAAAATTGTTGAAATTTAAGTCTTGAAAGTGTTTAATTGAAATAAAAAATGTGCAGAACGCTGTTAATTTGCTCAATCTGGCTGATTGTGATGTTTGATGTTTGTTCCTCACGATAGCTTTCCTTATAGAGGGCCCGCTTTGGGTTGACTGAAAACAACCTCTATCACGATACCTAGACTCCATATCTAAGTATTAGACAGACCTAAAATGGATGTTTGGAAGAAGAACTTAAATTGTATAAAACTTCTCGGCTCCAGAGGAGTAACTCTGTTTTATAAACAGCTGATTCTACAATCTGGGTTCAGTGATTATGGGCCCCGTATGTAGATGTTAACTGAGGAAAGGAGCCATAGGTGAGAGTTCTGTATGAAAGTGTCACCAACCTGAGCAGAGTAAGCGATGATTGCAACAGAAATGACCAGCGTCACGGCCATGATGATGACAACCACTGTGGTGTCATGGAAGGAGGCGATGGTCCCCACCATGTAGGACAGGCTGAGGGTGACGAGGACCTGCAGACACAAAAATCAGATCACTATAAGCACCTTATCTTTGTTGGAGACTTTTTCAAGAAAAAAATGCTGTGAAATATATATTTAATATAGCGGCTCACCAGCCCCACGATGTTCCAGGGGTGACGCCTGCTGAAGGACTTGCAGCAGGTGAGGGCGATGGCCACCACAGCAAACACGATGAAGGAGCTGAGGTAGGCCCACAGATTGGTCTGCACCACCTGTTTAACGGCGCTGGAGAAGGTGAACACACAGACCACGCTGAAGGTGAACACCAGCTGGAGGGTCAAGATACTAAACACCTGCAGGAGGAAATAAGAGACACGCTTATTATTATTTAATGAACTTCTGTCCTTGAAGAGGGATTTTATTTAATGGGAAATTGATAAAAGATATAAAGCTGTTAAAATAAATGTTTTCCTTGCTTTTTGAAATTAAACTAAACCAAAGTTGGACGTTTTTAACTTAGTATGACACCAGATTAGACTTAATTTATTTAAACAGCCTGGGAGAGTCCAGCTGGGGTTATGTTTATTTCAATTCAGTTTATTTCTATAGCGCCAATTCATCTCAAGGCACTTTATAGATACAAATCAACTAGATCATACAGTCAGATTGATTCAAAGTTTTCTATCTAATGAAAACTAGTTGATTGCATTGACTCATTGACTCCAGGGCTTTCCCTCACACTAAGCATGCTTGTAGTGACAGTGGAGAGGAAAAACTCCCTTTTAACAGGAAGGAACCTCCAGCAGAACCAGGCTCAGTGTGAGCGGCCATCTGCTGAGGCCGACTGCAGTCTTTATGTTATGCTTCATATATATAAGCTACATGAAAGCATGCCTTAAAAAACCGCTTCACAATGTAAGGAAGCAGGAAGAGAACTGTGGACCAAAGGAGACGAGTTCTGTGTCCCACAGAGGAACGTGTTGGATTACGAAATGTTGGAAACAACCTGAGAACAAAATCAAAGAAAACTTAAAAAGTACTGTCTTAGGCTTTCCTGTAGTAGCATGGGCTGAAAGCCACTCAGAGAGGAAGAAGCCATCACTCCAAAGATACACGGAAAGACCGATTACGGTTTGAAAACGGGCACATGGACACAGACCTGAATTTTTCTGAGTCATGTCCTGTGGTCTGAGGAAACTAAAGCAGATAGCCATGATAACCATTGGAGATAAAATGGGGATTCCCTTAAGCCTGATACGCCACCCTAACTGTGAAGTACGGAAGAAGTAGTATCATGTTCTGGGGGAGGTTTGCTCCAGGAGAGACAGATGCAAATGTTGAAGAAACATCTTAAGCCAGGAAGTTGGAGCTTTTCTGTAAATAGGTCCTGCTGACCTAAATTCTTTGTTTCCATATTTAAAAATACTCTTCATCTATAACTTTTAATAACTGAAAGTAATAGCAAACAAACCTTTCTAACAAAGGCTCGCCTCACTGTTTTGTCCTCAAAGGACCATGAGGATAACATGGGCGTAGTTTCTGATGTAGCCTCTGGGATTATGTCTTGGAAAGACGCGTATCCCGTGGCGACGACCTCACTTCTGTGTGCGCTCTCATCTGCGGAGTAAGCTGGAGGCTGCTGCTCCTGGTAGGAATATGGCGGAGGCAGGGATGCATCGCTGTAACCATGGCAATCTGGAGTCTGTTTAGGTATGAGGGGCTCCTTTGGATTCATCCTGGCTGGAACAGAAGGATGCACGAAACGTGACGGTTAATGCAAAGGAGAAGTATGTTTACCAGCAGAAGTGGGACATTTTTTTTTTGCTTCATTGTGGAAAAGAATCAAGGAAGTAAAACTTTAGCAGTGGATTAGGGGCCCGTTCCGCTCAGCAGCAATTGGGACATAATCAGTTTGTCACTCGAGTTTAACAGTAAATCTGAACATGAGAAAAATATTTGGAAAGACTGATTTTTAGCATGTATTGACTAAAGGTTTATTTTTTTTGGTGGTGGTATGTTTTATTTATTTTTTTAAGGATCAAACATAACACCAAACCTATATTGCAGAGGAAACCAAGCAGCTTAAACTGCAAGTAATCAAAATCTCAATGGTTTTGGAAATTTTTTTATTTTCCTAAAAAGAAAAAAATTCAGCTAAAAAAAATGACAGATCATTAAATAAGAATGAATAAATCCACTTATTCAATTCAATTCAATTTAGTTTATTTATATAGCGCCAATTCACAACACAAGTCATCTCAAGGCACTTACTCATACTCAGTTGATGTTGAATTCTTTAAAATAAAAGAATAATCTTGTTTATCTAGCTTTTATTAAGTATCATTATTAATATTTCAATCTATCTAAGCTTTTTCTTTTACAATCTGACTGTTTCCTGGGGGTTAAGATCCCAGTTGTAATTTTTCTTTTCCCATTTGCTCAAATAGAAATGTTTCTATTAGTCCAGTTTTTCAGCTCTCCACTAGTTTCACACTTAAATTTAAGTTATATAGAAATGAAATAGTCCATAATATTATGGTAAAACATTTTGACATCCAATTAATGGTTTTAAACTATGTTTATATGATACAACTATGATAAAGATAATGCATTTTGAGCCTGTTATAGAGAATAGATCCTCTTACCTCTCCTTCTGAGTGACTCTCCACAGATAACAGCAGTCCAATGGTTCACAGTTCTGCTCTGTGAGGAGGAAATACTAAAACCTCCAACCAATGCGCCCATCGGCTTCTTATTTCCTACTTCTGTCTCTTTAAAGTGATGCAAACAGTTTCTGACAGATGACTCCAGGATGCATTGATTCATGCTCCCTCTAATCAAGTCAAATCCAAGTCATCATGGTGGAGTCCCTCAGGGTTTTTCTGTTTGAGTAATACTTTGTCTGAATGTTGGTCATTAGACGGGGATATGTTTGCATTTCTATAACTTATTACCTGTCCACCTGTTTTAACTGGCATCTATAAAGGAAGGAAGGAATAATCGAGCAGAAACATTAAAAATCATGAAGGAAACTGGAAAACTGATCAAAATATTGTTTATTTTCTGCGACGTCGAGCCTGAAAATACTGAAAAAGTTTTTTATAACTAAGATTTTGCCCTGAGCTCAAACAGAAAGTGAAGCTTTAATCACTGGTGACTTAGTGTAGGGTTAGTTGGTTTGTTTCATTGTTTATTTTTATGCTGATGTAGGTTGATCTAATAAGAAAACAGAACAAAAAGCAAACTTAACAGTCTTTCAGACTTTTTCAGTTTTTTAGTTTATTTTCTGTTTTCATTCCGTATCTGTTTAAATATCTACCATCAGAAGTTTCAGCGTTTCAAAGTCACTTTCTATCTGCTGAAACAAACGGAGGTATTTTCTGACTTTAATATGAAGCTCCTGCTTCGTCACACCTCAAACACATTTTTATTCAGATTCAAAAACGATTTTTCATCTATTATCAGCTATTTAATACAAGCCAAGGCAGTCGGTTCTTCAAACATGATGAAAACATGTGAAAGGAGTATTGATTTAAAAATAAAAATATACATTTAATCAAACAATTACATTTTAACAGTTCTTTATATCCTTCTAAGGAGTCAGTGGGCTGGGTGATGAATGCACGGCGCTTAGCAATGTTGCTTTGCAGCAGGAAGATTCGTAAGCGACCAAAAACATGACAGGCAGGTTAACTGGTCGGGTATGGGTGTGTGTGTGTGGGGGGGGCATTCTTAACAAAGCTATAAAAACCTCTTGTTTCTCAGCATAACAGCAGTTAATGAAAACACCAAATTGTGTTTAAGAAAATGTTTTATTTCAGTTTTATTTCATTTTCATTTGTTTATCGATGTATGCGACCAGGAGCGAATGAGCTGAGCTTTATTGCATATATGCCCTGTACCCCCTCTGCAGAGATACACATTATAGGAGGCCAGTTAACTCAGATAACAATGATTGTTGTTAGTATTGCGTTACGCACAACACTTGTGTCATTGCATAAACATCTGGCCATGTCAGTGCTTTACTGATGGGACATTGGAGTACTTCATCATCTGGAAGATTCATACTTTAAGTAACCTTTATGCTTCTTCTGACTGGAAGTTAAACACTAAAGTTTTGGAGGAGGTGAAACTTTACAAGATGAAACTTACATCACTGATTTATTTTAAATATCCAGTGGAAAAATGCAATTATAAGCAGGCTGAAAATCCATCTATCTATGGAATAAACCCAGTTGTCCTCTCAGGGTCAAAGGGTGGTGCGCAGGTTCATTCCTCCTGCAGGTGTTGGGTGAGAGCTGATGTACATCTTAAACTGGTGCAAACAAACAAAAAACCAACTAATAGAAGCTCTTATTCTGACTAACATCTGTGGAAAAAACAGACAGATTTATGAGAGAAACTACTTTACAGTCATGTTCTACCGTCCACCCATATAGTTAATCTTATCGTTTTCTGCAGATTATCTTGATAAAAGGTTTTGATCTCTGCCTTGATGAACTCTGCACTGGTGGCAAAACTACTACACTGCAAAACTGATCTAAAAATTAGTACAAATGTCTTAAAATAAGCGTATTAAGCTAATGAAATGAGAATTTATACCCTTAAAATAAGATAATTTGATATTATCTGCTTAAAATATTGACTGATTGACTTTACTGATCTGATAATGAAGAAATTTAAAAAGATGCATGGGATATATACAGTGCTTCCACATATGACAGCTTTTTTTCTTCTCTTAATAATAGGAATATTATACAGGGTTATTGCACAGGATGTTTACATGGGTATTAATATAGATGGATATTTATATTTATATCTTTATATTAATTGTACTGGGTGTCAGATATAAAGAAACAGGTTATTGCACAGGGTAATTAATTGCACAATATACATTGCATAAGTTTTTGCCGTTGTCGCTTTGTAGAGTCTGGTTGCAGCAGGGATGAATGACCTGCGGTAGCGCTCCTTTTTACAGACAGGGTGTAAAAATCTTTCACTAAAGGAGCTGCTCAGCTCCTCTACACTCTGGTGCAGCAGGGTGAAAGGTGTTGTCCATGATGGATGTAAGCTCGGACTATAAGAGACCGTAGTTGTTTTTTTACGGTTATTTTCAATGTAAATTGTCGTATTCCATTGTGTTGGTGTTTCAATTTCCTGATCAATTCAAGAAAAATGGCACTTATTTTAAGAACAATTAACTTAGATTTAATTTTTTTGGCTGCTTTTTGTATCTCTGCTTCTGTTTCCTTGAACCCCAGTCGGCCTCAGCAGAGGGCCGCTCACACTGAGCCTGGTTCTGCTGGAGGTTTCTTCCTGTTAAAGGGAGTTTTTCCTCTCCACTGTCGCTACAAGCATGCTTAGTGTGAGGGATTGTATTTGAGTCAATGAGTCGATGCAATCAACTGGTTTTCCTTAGATAGAAAACTTTGAATTAATCTGACTGGATGATCTGGTGAACTGTAAAAGTGCCTTGAGATGACATGTGTTGTGAATTGGTGCCATAGAAATAAATTGACATTCTTGATTGCATATACAGCAATATATGTTATTTCAAAGTTAGTGATACAAAGAAACACTATGTGGTTAAAGTCATTCAAAGACATGGGAACTTTTTACACTGTAATCATGATAATCACACTATTGGCTGCAGCTGGACTCACAGCTTCACCTGAGCTGAATGTACTGATTAGATGATCATTTTGAATAATAAGTGTTTTTGTTATATAAATGAATTAACAATGCATAAGCAAAGTTCGTATGAAAACAAAGCTAATGTTAACTTCAACACTTCCATCTGTCAGTAACAACATGTGGTCCTTTGGGCCGTTTCTCTCCATGTATCGTCGTAACTCTATTGATCTCGCACCTTCAAAGCAGATATTAATCTGGTGCTTAGCAGTTTTTTTTTTTTTTTTACTTCTCTTCTCTGCTGGCTTGAAGGTTAAAACAGAAAGTTCAGTCTTGACGTAAAAACACAGAAGAGGAAATGGCTGAGGGTCATTGTGTGGTTGGGTACACTGGAAACAGCTGCTGCAGAGCAAACCTACAGAAGAGTTTTTGCAACAAACACAAAGTGTTTGGTAGATAAATGCAGCTAAGGCTTCCCATAACCCGCCTGTTGCATAACTTCATCTGTCTGCAGACACTGACACTGTAAAAAAATAAACAAAGTGCCTGCCTTCTAAATGGATAGCAGGCCGCAAACATCTAATTATATTCATATTCCATTTAGGTTTTTGGGGTTTTTATTAGTTGTAGTGAGCATTTATCTCTCCAACACAAAACTTTTATCTACAGTTTTAATGCATTAGTCTAGAGGGGAGAAAAAAAACCCAACAAAGCAGCAGAAAAACAGACTTTCAAAAGAAAATAATCTTGGATTTTTTTTTTCCATGAATTTGTTATTCATGCCTTTCTTAGAAAGGTTTTATTCTCTCCCTCCTGCAGTCCACATGGCTGTTGTGGTGCGCCTTCTCAACCAATCTTACGCAATTGGAAACTCCTCATTATTATTAAGATCAACTTTAAGTATTTTACTTTAGCTTTTAATATAATTCTTTGATATCTAGTGATAAACCTTCACAGCCTCCGTCTCTACCTTCCACTCGGTAGACGGGGGCTTGGGGTTCGGATGCGATATAAATACAGGCACACCACAAGGCTGTGTTCTCAGCCCCTTCCTGTAGACAACTGCCTTTAGGGACAATAAAGAATGAATCTTTACATTTATTTAAACAACATCTGGTTATATGGACAGATAACTTTTAGTGTGGTAGGAAATTAAGTAAATCACCCTGAGCAAGCCAAACAATCAACACTAAACATTACAATGGAGGGATTTGCATGACTTTTTATTAATCTACATCCTCAGGAACAGCTTAGTTAACATTGTATTACCGCTACATCACGCCATCCAGTGCTGCAGGAGCTTGTGATTCACCCTCTCATTTAGGGGCAGACTGAGGCTGGGAACCCCTCTAATTTTGTTTTAGTTACTTTAATAAAGTAAAAATTACAAAAACACCAAAAGGTCAAAAGTTTCATGATACATAAAGCTTAAATATAAGTATTAGTATCAGTATAAATATTAGGGATACTTACCGTGTATTTTTTTTAAATCGGTCAATATCGCTGGTACTGACCAATAATACTATTTTAGCATTTTTTAAAATATATATTTTTAGTCCGAAGTTCAAAAGTCCTAAAGACCTAAAGTCAAGAGCAAACCTGAAAACTTTAAGGCTAATAAAAAATTTTGTTGGTAAAAGGAAGCAAATTAAGGGAATATTAGCCTTTATTTCTTTTTTCCTACCGTTTCTAAAATGTTTCTTTTCAGAACTTTTGTCCCAGAGATGCTGAGTGTTTTTTTTTTAAGTAATTTTTTTCCCCATTAATATATAACAATCGGTTTAGCTTTACAGTGATTAGTCCTTTATTAAGTCGAGCGGTAGTCGTATTTCTTATTTGTAAAGAAAATTTCAAACCAAGCCTCATTTTTCTTAATTCTAAATGCATCATATTTTCAGTCGAATCAAAACCTTTTTTGATGCATGTACATAAATCTAGATGATTAGCTGAGCTTCCATCCTCTATGGCTCTTTTATCTAAATAAGTTCTACCACATCTTTCATTATTAAAGTTTAACCAGAGGACTTATAGGTGCCTTCATGTGAAGCTTTTCTACAAACCATCTCCTTTGGACAGTAAAGTATTAATCTGATTGATTCTTTAAAAAACAGAAGGAATTACAATCTTCTGTGTGGTTGGATATTAAACCTATATCACCCTGAACAAAATGGCTACCTTAGAACCAAGGATAAATAAATAAATCTAAGCCAAGGAGACTTAAATCTGATGGTTACAAATAGAAACAAAAAAGCAGACGACATCTCTCACACATATTTATTGTAAAAAATACATATAAAAACAATTTCTTAGACATACAAAAGATCAGAGCTTAGAAACAGTATAATTGAACAGACAAGGACCAAGCCATTTTCTTGAACTGTATTACATATTTACAATTTAATAATAAATAAAGTTCAATTTGCTTTCAATACCAGAGTGGAGGCGGATTGTCCATATCCCGAGGATGCAGATCCAGCCAACCGACCCCTTTTTAAAGTTTCTCACCAAATACGTCTGTTTGAAAAAGCGCGAGGCGGACGTCTAGCCCCGGGTTTCAAAACCAAATCTTTGAGGGATGCATTAAAAAAACAAACAAAAAAATGCCTTCCTTGGTTGGAAAACAGCTGGTTTTACACACATAGCATTTGGCTAGCATTGGCAAAGAAATACAATAGAAAAAAAATTGAGGTATTGCACCACACAGAGGGTAACAAAGTAAATGAGAGTAATTTAGGGAGGTTAGGATTGCTGACAATCCCACCTCCATAAGCATAAACAAATATCCCGCCCCTCCCCTCCCAGCCAGAGAATACAACATCATAACTCTAAAACGAATGAAACACCTAATGTCCAATGCATCCCGTCACACGCTCACACAACACTCCCAATGTACACACAAACTTTTGGCATCTTTTTATATATATATTTATATATATATATATATGTCTGCGATGTAATATAAAGAGAAACATGCACAGAGCTGCCCACTAGTGGTTGGGCGAGTCATAGCACCTCCAAATGCAGAGAAAGGTGGACCAGAAGTAAAAAAAAAAGACCTCAGAAAGCTTTTCTGGTCCTCTGAACAGATCTGTCTCGAGTTAAAAACTCATGAGACGGAAAAAGCTAAATGCAATTTGTTCGTTGAACTGGCCTGTGCACAGCCTCGCTGTTGGGCTCGCTTTTTTAGAGTCCCTTCACCAGAAAAAAGGCAAATCAGATAACAGAGAAAAAGGCAAAGAAAAGCAACCTGAAACATTTAGCAGTAATCATGAAAGGTGTGTAAATATCCTTAAAATAAAAAAAGCCGGGTGGAAAAAGGAGGAGTATGTAATTATTAATCATCAGCTGTCCATAGCCTCCAGTGTTGTGAAAAGAGGCAGATGCCACACGGCGTAAACATGCCCCCGAAGATACATCCCTCTGTCCATTTATCCCCACGCTATCTGGCATCGGCTAATAATCGACTCCCCGCCGCAAAAGAAAACAAACCCAAACAGCGCCCCTCGGTGACCACTTTTTAAAAGAAGGGGACAGAAATCCAAACCGCATTCGTAATAAGTACCAAACAGAAGGGGCTCACCAACCCATCTGTACAACAGACACACACTTTATTGTATATACAGACATATTCAGGCCCTGGTCATCATCCAGGCGCGCACACACACTTATCCCAGACCGTATGAGGAAAATAAAAAAAAGTGCTCCAGTTGGTGCCAAAGTTTGTGCTACTGTCACCTTGTGAAACGCCCCCGATCTTCCTAAACAACCACCGAGTAGCACGGTAACAAAAATAAAATCAAAATAGCCGTCGATAGGAAAACAAAAACTGGCCTAACTTTAAGAATAAACAATAAAAGGCCCAAAAAAATTCCCCTGAAATGTTTAAAGGAAGAGAAGAACTAAAGAGGAAAAGGAAAGAGTAGCAGCAGCCCCCCCCCTTTTCACCAAAAATAAGCTCTTAACCGATCTGATGTCAGAGCGGTAATCCTGTAACAGCTGAAGATTTGATTAACGTCGGGTAAAAGCCGAGGAAGAGAAACATTCATCCCACACACAGCCTGGGCCAATACTTTTTGTCTGTTTGCAAAACAAAAAAAATAAAAATACTTGATAAATGAGTCGTCCCGATTCGAAGAGACAGAAACACACAGGAGAGGCGCCGGTCACTGAAACTCCATCGCTCCACAGGTTCCTTAGATGATCATTAAAATCACTGTGGTGATGCGCGTCCACAGAGGAGACGAAGGACGTCGGTCCAAAGAACCGACACAGACATCTAGACCATAAACGGGTTAGAGCAGATGTTTTTAACATCTGTATTTGGCAGGTATAGTCTAAACGGGTCAATCCAGAGTCAAACCGGCTCCAAGGTCAACTTTCACATCTAAAAAACAGGAAATAGGAATTTTGCTTGTTTGATTCTTGATTTTTAATTGGGGTTTTGTTGCGATGCGGTGTAATCTCCTGTGAAGACACAACAAAAATATATTTTACTTCACATTCCTCTTACACCTGGTATTTATCAACAGTCTAAGGGTAAAAAAAGATACATATAGTCCATTAATTATAAGAAAAATAAAATTAAATACATTTTAAGTAAAGGCACAACAAAGGAAAACATTCAACAATGATATATTTATAATTTCATTAAAACTAAAGAGCAGTAAAGATTTTATACCTAGGAGGCCAATTTAACCATTATTGATAACATTACTGGTTAGCTGTAGGATCCGTTTAACATCTTTTAACAGAGAAAATAAAAACAACCAGATTATAAAAGCAGAAGCAGCTTTCAATGATTTCCCAACAGAACAGTAACATAAGGCCAGACTTTGACTAGACCATAAAGAGTTGGATTTGTTAGGCATTTATTGAACATTGTCCCACATAATAACCCCGCTATGCTTTGGCGTATGGTCAGACGTTCCCCTCCAGAAATGTTTGTTATCAGAATTCAAGGCATCGTCTGTTACAGCAAGACTTCCAAGACTTCCTGAGACCAAAGAGCATCGAACTCGCAGCACCAGATTTAACAGGATGCAGAGGGAAACATGACAAACACCAGCAAAGATGCTCTTTTTACAAATATGAGCTTTTATTAGGGATGGAACGGTTTATGAAAACCGTCCGAACCGTTTGGTTCGACTGTCTCGGTTTGGTTCGGCGTGTGTGCGTTTGGTTCATGCGCGCTGCTCTTTCTCATATAGGCGGCGTTTACACTCCAGAGCAGAAGGTGGCGGTACTGGGCGACCACAGCCAACCACCAGTAGTAAACAAGAAGTAGAAGAAGAATTGAAGCAGCGTAGTTGTGGAGAATTGTGTGTGGGTATGGCGAGTGGGAAAGAACAGGAGTTGGAAGGCGCACCAGCAGCACTTTATAGGTCTGCTGTATGGGACCACTTTGCATTTAGAGTGACCTACAGTGTGCAACACGTTTTGTTTATGCTAACAGCAACAACGCACCATCATGTCAGACTAACCCCGAAATCCCACATACTCCATCAGCGCTCCGCCCCACTGGGCCCCAGACCGCCTGTGGCTCCGTCCGCCCGAAGTTCCTTGGAGATGCGTAGAGAGCATCGCGCCGAGATGATTAAATTCAAAGCAGCAAAACATGTGGAAATGATCCATGGTTTCCGCGGATCATAAAAAATAATTACAATCATTAATTTATTTTTTTGTTCATTAATTTTATTCATTTTTATGGGATTTGGGTAACAATCAACATATACCCGAACTGAACTGAAAACCCAGCGACCGACCGAAACCGTGGAACCGAACCGTGGATTTTGTGAACCGTTCCACCCCTAGCTTTTATGGCTTTTAAAAAGACACCAACCATGAATGAATTTGCTTTTCTGAATAGAATTTTCTCCAACAGCTGTGCAGCTCTAGCAGGATGGCTGGGCCTAAACACCAAGCACATTTAAAATAGTTTCTGAGGTGAAACGTTCCCAACAGAAATATGGGTATATTCACATAAATCATTATGAAAAAACTGCCAACAAACTTCCTTTTATATTTTACTTTTATATTACAAAATATGTCTTCTTAATTTCAGCTTCGCTATTTAGTAGCGGTGCAAGAAAAAAATATTTCAAATAATGCAATATATCTGTAGCTGATGATCGTATCAACTCAACACACCAAGATTAGAATATATCAATGGATGCTGGTTCAAAATATGGAATCAATATAAAAATATTCACAGCCAAACGTCCCTTTCATTGCTTTACTTTATAGAACATTTAAACTCCCAACCACTAGATGGCAGCATACTGCAGCAAC
The DNA here is from genome assembly GCA_018398635.1 of Cyprinodon brontotheroides. Classification (NCBI taxonomy): domain Eukaryota; kingdom Metazoa; phylum Chordata; class Actinopteri; order Cyprinodontiformes; family Cyprinodontidae; genus Cyprinodon; species Cyprinodon brontotheroides. The sequence goes on along the minus strand of JAGKQL010000056.1, from coordinate 4,185,189 downwards.
GACATGATATCCTGAGAGGTTTTATTAAGCTAAATAATTATTATATATATATATATATATATATATATATATATATATATATATATATATATATATATATATATAAAAAAGCAATATATAAATTGTTTGTTACAGGTATCCGCGACACATCGGGATACAAACTTAATTCCACTTTAGGATTGATAAATTATTCTTGAAATTATTTTTTAATTGTGAAACCAGGATCGCACGTAGGGCTGCAGCTAACAATTATTTTGCCATTTAGTCTTTTATTATATTTATATTTATTATAGTCAATTATTAACTGGATAGGTTTGATGGCACCATGTAAACCGAGTACTACCCTGACAACCACTGGGCTGATATGGGGAGCAGTCGGATAAAGACAGCAGATTATTTTATTTTTTTTATCTTTTAGCATGAATGATGCCAATCGACACCAATCGTCTCCTCAATCCATCCAAAAGCAGCGGAGGTCGTTCCACAGCTGAATTACTGCACTATATTATCATAGTTTATTACAGAAACAACTCCAGCAACATGATGCAGTACAACTTTAATCTGAGCCACAGTAAAGAGCCGCTTTTATCAGTTATTAAAATCTGCAGCTGGTTAAAATGCTTCACATTTAATCTGTAAAGTGGTAGATTCAAACTTCCTCTCTTTACGTATGCTGAGGAAACTATTCTAAGGATCAAACATTTACTGGAAGAGATGTGATGTAACATCAGCTCTGAGCTTAAACCAAACCCGAGCTTACTGGGTTTTTAATTTAACCCATTTATGTGTTTCTAGTTATGAAATGAATTCCCTTTAGTGGATTGATCCTTGTCCTTAAATAAGACTTAAAGCCATCTGATCCTTCCAGCAGCCCAGCACCTACAAAGACCTATCAGCAGTGTGTTTGCACCATCTGCATGTAAAGGAACCATGGACGGTTCAACAAACAAGCACATTTTTTGGCTTTCGGAGGTTTTTGCTCCAGCCGCCACAACTCTTTATGATTAAATACGTTAACGGTCTACAGTAAAACCAAGTACGGATGATGCTGCATTAGAAAGTACGACATCAATGCAACAAATATTATCAGAATATAAAGAAGTGCATTTGGGTTGTTTACTATCAACACGACTAACAAGCAGACATGGCAAAGCTCCTGATCAGATAAAAATGACAGACATCGGTCCAGCTCTAGTTCAGAGGCATTACCCAATGGGCTGCCTTCACATCTATATGCTGTCCTGGGCAAGACGTGAAATGAAAAAGAACTGGGACTGCAACTAAGAATTATCTTTCAAAGCAATTCATCTGTTTATTATTATTATTTTGTTTAATAACTGGATAGCCAAAGGTTCCTTAGAAAGACTTTTAGAACTTTAGAGACTTTTTAGAAACTTTTATAAAGTTAAACCAGGGGAAAATAAAACTTTTCCACCTGAGTAGATCTGGATAGAGCATATTGACAGACCAAAATAAAATCTTGAAGTCGTAAGGAAGCGGCTGTTCCAACCATTGCGTTTCCGAATTCTCTCTAGCGGTGCCTTATTTACACGAGCTGAATAAAGTGAATGTGATTGGTCGATTTATCAAGGGGGCGGGATTGTTGTGGTAGGAAGGTTAGCAATCAAGTTTAGTTGTTGCCAATTTGTTGGAAGCATCTTGCTAACCAGTTAGTAACTTAGTGCTAATAGGTTCCCAATGGGAAATTCCATTAGGACCAAGTAGCACTAAATTGGTGACTTAGAAAACGACACTGGCAAGGAACACTATGGACAGAGGAAACATGCAAGAGGAGGAGAGTTTAGTGTCGGAGGTCATGGATGAGTCTCCTCCATCATACATTTTTATTTAGAGGAGGGAAGCGGGACGAAGATGTTGTGGAAGAGGACGCCAGGGGCGGCAGAAGCTTGGTTTGGTGTAGAAGGCCAACAGCCGCATACATGTTTGAGCCCTTGCCTCGCAACGCTGCCAGTTCTGTTAGCTCTACGCCTCGCTGAAGACACAGACGTCCATCCCCTCGTGAACACTGGGACGGAACCCAATGGGAAAGGAAATGATTCTATTTCTTATTTCAAGCGTTGCGACTATGAATCAAGATGCTATGACTTAAAACATGTGATTGACAGATGACCTTTGATATATGATTGGCCAAATTTAGGTGTTCAGGCTGATGTATAACTAACCGGCCTGCAGAAGATAACAAAAAAAACAAACAGATTTTAAGACAGGAATTTTTTTTTTTTTCAAATAGAAATTTTCTAACTTTTGGGAGAATATGGTCTGATGAAGAGTACACGTATATACAAGTTTAAGCCAAAATAATAAGAAATTTAAATATGACTTTAAATGAAAAATGTTTATATGCATTTTTAAACAATTTTGATATAATTACTGCTCTAAGTCGGTTTCTCTGTCGACTATAGGTGATAGTTTCAGATTTTAAGCTGTATGTGATGGAAACAAACTAAGATCCTTGTTTTTACCAGCAGCTGGGTCAGTGAACTCTTCCCTTCTGCTGTTTTCAGACACTGAATAAACAGTAACAACTCTGCATTTAACCAAACTGCTCTACTTCAACCTTCTGCACCATCTGATGTCAGTAAAGGAAAACTTTTCAAAGGAGAAGAACTTTATATCCTCCCATTTGGAACGAAGCTGGAACACGCAGCCTTTTCTAAGTTACAATAATTTCGGAGGTACATGTCCTAGCGGTGTGGCCGCTTGCAGATTGCGTAACTTTTGGCACACGAACCCTTGCACCCTGTTCGTCACAGCGAGCATAAACCAGGCTTAATGGTAAACAATTGGCATAAACCACTGCAGGTTGTTGATGTCGTTTGCCTTAGCACTGCACCCTGGTTTATTTGATTTAATGGAAGTGATTTGAAACTGGTTGGTGTCCCAACAAAAGGTCAAAAATGTTAGCAGAGAAAATTATTGATCTGCTGCTGAGAGACAGAGATCATGGCGGCGCCTCGTGGCGGCGGCCATGATGAGCTCTCCACAATTCCATAAAATATCCCGTTCAAAAAGCTACAAAGCAGGCAACTTGTAAATCATATCCCATTCTTTTTTTATTTTTTTTTTTATTTAGAAAGACAGATTTCCATCACATCAGCAATCATAGCTTCATCCATTTAAGATTATAACAGAAGATATAAGCAGAAAGTCCAAGTGATTTTGTCCATGTTGCCTTTCTGGTATTTTTAACAGAATATCACTAACTTAATCATATCCCATTCTTATGTTTACATTTTAGCACTGCTGCACTTTAAGAAATGGAAATTTAGTTTTGTATACAATCTGTGTGTGCAAAATGACAACGTATCTCTAAGTCTAAGTGATATAAATGTTAAATTTTTCTGATAAAGATTTTTTTATTTTTTTATCAAAACATTGAACTTTTCAAGTGTGATAAACTAAGAAGAATTCAGATCTCACTTTTTCCCTCAAAGCAACAAACAAGGTTTTTTATCCAGCACACATACACCATCAGCCCTTTAGCTCCGCCCACCTCCTTACGTCAGCATGCATAATCAGCAGCAGCAAATTAGCCGACTTCATGGAGTGTAAAGTTGCTCAGATTAATATAAGATTATTTCTATTTTCAAGAATATTTACACTTCTTAACCAGGAATGCTACAAAACCAGAATATCTTGCCGAGTCCAAAAACATCTCTATACATGTAGAAACATCTAGCTACCGTCCACATACCTGAGTCAAGCTGGTCGCTGGGCTTCAAACACCTGACCTGCGAGTCAATTGAAGGGATGTTCAGGGCAGCAGGGCTTCACCTTGGACCAGGAATCGATGCAGCTGCAGGCAGACGGAGCAGAGAAAGGTTCAGGGGTGTAAACACGAGCAAAGGCCTCTGATTAACTCGTGCTAATGTAGAAAACTGAGGTGTCGCCCACAGGCATTAATCTCCTTCCTGAATCTGAGGAAACGGTTCATGTCATCACTGCAGTTGGCTGCAAAGACCAAACAACTCCTAGTTAGAAAGCAGGAAGACATCTGATGGGGCTGCTTCACATTGATATGGGTTTTAAACTGATTTTATAACGCCAGGAATGTTTACTTTAGCACTGCTTTACGATAAAATTATTACAAAGAGATATTTAAAATGCATCATCTTCCAAGCTTCATGTTTGCTTTGAAAACCAGTAAAGTTTGACTGCAGAGGATGCTCAGTTTTAGAGAAGCGTCGTAAGAACAGATAATAAAGGACAGAGTGATGAGAAGTTATGAACTGATTTATTGTGAAAGTGGTTGATTCCAATCAGGGGCGGGCAATCAGGACCTTCGCTGCTCGATTAAAATCAATCAGAATCACTAACCTACATTCACAACCTAAACCTTTAATCTTCTTCTTTCAAACTGTTTTAATTTATTCCAAACAATCCATTCTCTTAATTTTGTAGCGTTTGGCGCTGCTTCCATTACATTTATGTTGTTACTATATTTTTTATCCAATCAGATTTCAGCCTCAGTGTGTTGCTATGTCAATCCAATCTGCCCTTCAGAATCAGCAGTGCTGGCTGATGTTACCATAACAATATTAGTGAGGAAAGTTTTCAACCAATCTGATTTCAGATTTACCCCACAGGATCAGCTAGCAGGCCCGCCCTAACCTCAGCATTTTCTGCCCTCTGATTGGTCCGTTAGAGCAAAATGTTTACAGTTTCAGGCCCCGTCCCACACGGGTCAAAGCGAACACCGAAAGCGCTGATATTTTCCAAAACGCTTTGCCGTAAAGACAGAGACGTAAAATAAATGTGATCGTCCCACCGCATGAATGCATGAAAACGCTGCAAAATGTATGCCAGGCCTGTAAGTGGCGCTTGTGGTGCCAAAGCAAAAATAGGCGACGAAATGTTGGGCATGCGCACTAATATTTATATTATGGTTGCCCTGCGTGGGTCCATTTTCGTGGTTCAGTCAAATTCAGGTGCTGAACTATGTCAAATTCGATATTGCTCTGTTCTTCCTGGAGATATTCCAGAAGAAGAAGATTCTGTTGTAAGCCCGACAGCAGGGTGAGTAGCATTAGCAGCAACCATTCAACACAGTATGGCGCCATTGTTGTTGTGATACTGTGTCGCCCATCGCGATGTTTAGAGGCGGCGCTATGACGCATGCGCAGTAAAAATATGCGGTTAGAGCGTAAAGATGGAAACGCAAAACGGCGTTTCAAATCTTCCCACTCTGAAGGCTTAATAAAAAGATCGTTTACAGACCCCGAAACGCCCGGCTTCGTGGTGGATGAGAGGCTGGTTTGGTGAAAAATTTGTGCGTTTAGGCCAGGGTTAGACTTCGTGTGGACAGGGCCTTAATTTTGTAGCGTTTCTCTTGGCTGCACTGCTTCCATTACATTTATGTGGTTAATATATTTTTTATCCAATCAGATTTCAGCCTCAGTGTGTTGCTATGTAAATCCAAACTGCCCCTCAAAATCAGCAGTGCTGGCTGATGTTACCATAACAATATTAGTCAGGAACGTTTTCTTCAACCAATAGGATTTCATATTTACCCCACAGGATCAGCTAGTAGGCCCGCCCTAACCTCAGCATTTTCTGTCTTTTGATTGGTCCGTTAGAGCAAAATGTTTACAGTTTAAAGGTATTCAGAAATTATTTAAGTTAAGAGAGAATAAATATAATTTGGGAGGTTTGTTTATATTGGAATGTGCAAAAGAAAAGAGCCAGATAAAGTCTAGATGTGTTTCAGTTATTGGTGTGAAAATGTGGAATGAAATGAATGATGATTTAAAGTTATGTCCTTTCTTGGTGAATTTTAAAAGGGCTTTAAAATGTAAAATGATAAAATCCTATGTTATGTAGATTTGAATATTTATATACGCAGTAAAGAACCTGGTAGGTTGTAAAGGTTGTAAGTAGAAAACAGGGTAGGCAATAATAAGCTTTTTTTCAGCCTATTTTGATATTGTTTTTTTGTTGTTTAATGTTGGATTATTTGCTAAAAAGTGAAGTGAAGGGAAGTGGGTGACAGATTTGATCTTAATGCGCCATTTCATCTGGTAATTACATTCATATTGAATCTGAACGGTCCCTGATGATGTAAATGTGGCAGAGCTGTGGTTATAAAGTAGAAGATCGACTTTGGGTTTCTTGCTTAATTGATCTGCGTTCATCCTCACACTAATCTCCGTCTTGTAAGCAGAAGCCTGTTCAGAAATGAGTGTTTAATTAATAGCAGTGTCTATGTTTAGGGGAAGCGAGTGAGATGCAGTTAGATGCCTTAAAAAGGAGCTTTGAATCTCTTTTGCATCCCTTTTAACTTCAGAATAATTACCACAAATATTGTGAGAAATAAAAATATAAAGCCCACCTTTTAGCTAGAGCTCCTTAACAATGTCTTAATCATCTTTTTATTTTTTTAAAGTGCATAATTTGCTGTTTTTTATGGCGCGCCTCCTTTCAGATGTTTTCCACCCATATGATTTGTTTACTCCTCCGCTCTCCGTTTGGAAATCAAAAACGTCAGATCAACAACCCCACCTTCAAAACCTAAAGCAAACTTCCCATCAACCGGAAACCAACGCGGGGTTACTTATCCGTCTGATCTTGCATGAATTTCCATGGAAAGTAAATCTAAGCGCTAATCACCTCAGCTTTTCCATGTGAGGAAATTACGTGGCTTTCCCGATCTGTGCATGAAGCTGCTTGCCCCAAAGACTCAGCCATGATGCAATTCCAGGATGCGTCTCCCTTCTGAGACAAGAGCTAATAAAGCTCATACTTTAAGGCTGCTTAAGAAGCTGGGAAAGCTTGGAAAAGCAGGGGAAAGCCAGAGTGGGACGTCAAGGCGAGGCTGGAAATGTGCTGGAACCATGCAAACACACCAGGAGTCATTTAACCGCTTTATAATTATTATTCTACCAAGAAAAGGCTGAAACCAAAATAAAAAAACTAAAAAAAACTACTGAAAGTCTTCAGGTAACGTCGGAATAACTGGTCACAAGAAGCAAACAGATGTTAACTTTTCAAACGTTTGATAAACCAAATTTCTCCTCCTTATTGCACGTCACCTTCCCAAACATGATGAAGAGTTTTCCTCATACTGATTAAAAGCATGTTTAAAGACCACTTTTCACAAATCTGTCTTTCACCAACTTTCTACCGAAGTATGACCTTTGCCAGTTTAAAATCCGTTCCACTGAAAGAATATCAAAGTGAGAAAGGAAAGTTTTATCTTAAATCTAAAGCTATTAGAGGTAGGGTAGAGAAGAAGTGGCGGCAATAAACGTTTCATTTGGTCAATAGATGGCCTGGAAAAAGAGGAAATTACAGATGGATGAAGAAATCAGCTGCCAAAAAGAATTAGGTCTTTTTTTTTTCTTTTTTTTTTTAAGTTTGTTGCACCAACATCAGACAAAATTAAGAAAAACAGCCACAGACACCTCCTCCCTTTTAAAGCATCTCCTTTTATTATTATCATTTTTCCCCCAATTTATACTTTAACCTAACCTATTATCTAAAATGTCTTTTCTTCCTTCCTAACTGCAGGCGTATCTGCCATTAATTAATAGTGGAGGCTTTGATTTCTAGCTTAGAAAATGACTCAGTGACTAAAGGGCAGATTAGACTTCTCCAACCGCAAAATTTAATTGTGGCTTGGTTCTGGTCGCGAACCAGTTTTGCAGGTATGCTTCTGCACCGTCGGTCTGGAATTTCTAGAGACGCACAGTTTCCAGCCAAAACGCAAGTGGAAACCTATTCCAGAACTCATGCATGGAACTTAGGGATGTCAAAAGTATCGATACTCAAAAAAGTATCGATACAATACTCGTTTTTAAAAGTATCGATACAGTGGCACCACCAGTGGCACCTAAGCAGTCATTCATCTAACGTGCAGAATAGAGGACAATGCACTTTCTGAACACTGTGTGATTGAATAATTCTGAGCACTTTTCAGTTTCAGACTTTTTTTAAATTAATTTTATAAGTTTTTTTTATCAAGCTTGCTTAATATTATGCACAGCATACAACCTTTATTGTATTTATTTATTGTATTTTATTTATTAATGAAAATATTTGTGTAGAATTTTGGAGTCTTTGTTTTATCCTTGTGGTATCGAAAATCGAATATTTTCCTTAGTATCGGTATCGAGTTGAAAAGTTTAGTATCGTGACAACCCTAATGGAACTTCAGGAACTTCATCTTGGCAGAGACCTTGGCATCTTTATAGAATTTGTCTGAGGCATCATACAACTGGTACTTCTGAACCTCCCCTATTAACCTTTCGTCGTAGTTGTCCATTGTAGTTGTTCCTCGGTTTTTTAAAAATGTCACACCCCGGCACCGAATTGAGATGGACGACCACACAGACAGTTGGAAAGGCATAGCAAGGACCAATCACAGCTGCTTTTTGTTAGCGCACTTCCGCTCAAGGTCTGCGCGGGTTTGCGATCGTCTGACGTGCAGTCAGGGTTTTTTTGAGGTGCAGAACCTCTGCGTGGAGGGCATGGCCGCACTGAGACGGATTCAACGGTTGCAGAGGCTATGCGTCAGAAGCATAAATTGGCCTTTAGACAGACCTTATTGTACTTGCTATAAAAAATCATATTTTGTTTTGTATAGCTCTCATAACATTTTCATTTCTTAAAGTGCAGCAGTGATCAAATGTAAAATTGGGAGAGAAAAACATGGTGCAAAAAACACTGCATTGATATAATCAGTTGGATGCAGAGACTGGGACATGATTTAAATCTTTTTTTTTTCCAACATTCAGCTTTTTTCCATTTTTTTTTCTTTCATTTTTTCAATTTTAGTGGTGGTAAGCATAAAAAAAGTATCTTAACATATAGCATCTTGTAATTCATTAATCTTAATCAATAGCATCCTTTTAATTTGATGCAATAAACAGTGTTTAATCATTAATAAATAAATAAAAAACATTTCTACTACAGTGGAAATCGGCTACTTCAGTTTAGGGAAAACTGGAATATCACAGCTGGTCTTTCACGCTGTGCTTCATCCAACCTTAAAGGGTTCAGATCCATTTAAAATCAGGTCTTAATGCAAGAAATCCAGCAGATTTTCACTCCTCTAAATCACAACCTAGAATCTGTGGCAGAAACTGACGATGAGGAGTTGTTCCTCCCTCAACGCCTCTAAGCACCAACGAAAATCATTTCAAAAGCCTTTCATGAGCTACAAGAAGCATTTTTATTAAAGTAATACCAATAAAGAGGCTTTCACTCCCTTTTTTAAGAGTTTAAATAGTTTTTTAACAGCCTAATTTTGTTTGAACAGAAACACCATTTCAGCCAAACTAATTCTCCTTATTTCTCTCTTCGGTATTGAGCTGAACCAATTCAGCCAGTCTGAAAGGAGCTGGATAAAATAATGAGATCATTTAGCAAAGATGCACGTTACATTATAATGAAAGCAAAGAAGCAGCTCTAATAACTCTCATATGGGTGTAAATAAAGTGCAACCTTTTCTTTTTGTTGGCTTTATCAGCTCTGCTCTACATATTAAGTCAATTAGATAGCTTCAGTTGTTCAAGTATCCAGAAATGAGTATTTGATGTTTTGCCATCTTTTAACCTTTGCAGAGAGAAATCAGGTGTTGCCAAAGCTCTGGTGAAAAGTGCAGCTTTTTAGAAACTTTTTTGAGAGAAGATGATTCTGATTTTCATACTTTACAAATTTGGAGATATGTTGAACGGTAGCCCTTTTCAAATGCATATAAAAAAGATCTGTATATCAGCCTTGTATTGAGTAACTCTTCATACCTTTTGTGGTAGACGCAGAGGCAAGCCAGCCTAGCGATGGTCTCCCCCTGCACCAGATCCTCCAAACAGATAGAGCACTCTCCGCTGTCCTTACTGAGCACGTCCGCTGTAAATAAAACGCAGACAAATGAACGGTGGGTGTCATCAGCTTTTAAAAAAAGCAACAGACGCACAGCTGCTGGGGCGCTGCGTTACGAGACGCTTACTGTTGTAAGGTAGCGGAGGAGAGGTGAGGCAGCTCATCAGGTGATCCTCGATCCGACCGCCTGGGAAAGGCTTGGAGCAGAAAGGACAGCGGATATCTGCAGAGGGGAGAGCTCAGATTAGCACACCTCGTCAGGCAGAGACATAGAAACGGTACATGACGGAGCATGTTTGGCGTTTGGACATGCAGGCAGCATGAAGCTAGCACCGAGGAGCAGATAAAACCACCAACCGTCGAAATGAATCGAGCCACAGAGCTGAAGATGCGAGCTCCAGTTAGGCTGACCTGAAATGGCTTGGTTTGACTGTAAGCATCAGCATGAAACAGTGAGTCACGCCTCAGGGAAAGCCTCCGACGGGCCATTCATGGATGTGACAGTCAGGCAGAAACAGCGCCTTGCTGCCCTACATCCCCTCCTCCTCCTCCATCCATGAGCCGCTGCCAGCAGTGAGGCAGCATGTCAAGTTGTGACCCATTTCCCTACACTTGCTGAAGGCCTGGCCTGGGATACTTACCACACTGTAGTGTTGGGGATGAAAATGTCACGCTTTCAGTCACAACAAGCACCATCTGCTCATATCCGATTATCCAACGCTGCCATCAACCCTTCTGCAAACATCTTCCCTTTTTCAAAAGGAGAACAACGCTTGGTTGCTTAATGTTCTTTTTTAATATATTTATATACTTTCAGTGGAGGGGGATTAGAAAGAACGACCCCTGTCACACAGACTGGGGATGTGAACGAGCTTGTGTGTCACCACTTATGGTTTTACGCCAATGCTCTGCTGCAGACAAAGGGGTCTCTGATGATTTTAGCCAGCATGCAAGCACAAGAGAAGAGATTATGTGTGCAGGAATGTAAATTCCTCAAATAATCCATTTCAGTTTCAGAGTATAATTGAACTGAAATACGCAATTAGTTCAATCAAGCAATATAATCTATAGGATTAAATACTTATGATAGTTTATTAGAAAATAATATTATACATAGCTCTCTAAATATTTCTTA
>JAGKQL010000056.1:4164214-4169214 GCA_018398635.1 Cyprinodon brontotheroides | reverse complement strand
GTCACTTATCATTTATTGAACAGTATGTAATAATTTCATACCCAATGCTTTCAGAGGTTTGTACTCTGAATGTGACCAGACTAGAAACTGATCCGTTCCACTGATTGTGTATACTGTCTGCCTTCCTAGTTCCTGTGCTTGCCATGCCCTCATTGGACACTTTCCAGATTTTGACTCTAGTCACATCCTGGACTGTCTTTGCCCAGTCTGTCACCAGTCTGTTATCTGCTTCCAGACAGTTCAGTCATTCACCAGTCTGTTTAGCTACAATCTGGTTTCTCCAAGCCTCTCGATCATCATCAGCCCCCTCAAGCTAACCTGTTTAAACGCCTGTCTACATCTGCAGTCCAATATCACAGACCCGTAATAAACATTTTAAGCACAAAGCTGTGTCTGGCTGATCATTGGGTTATCAGAAATGTCTCATAACACATTCATACTAAGCCTTTTTTACTTTCGAGACCCGAATAAAACCCAGGCCAATCTTCTGTCTCCAGAAGACACCTAATGATTGTAATAATAATTAATTTTATTGATCTCATATTGGATAAATGTACCTTTTGCATTTAACCCATCCCTTGGGGAGCAGTGTGCTGCCATTGTGCAGCACCCAGGCTGCAGTGTGGGGTTAAAGGTCTTGCTCAGAGAGCCAGAGTGGCAGTCTGTGGGAGTGGAGCTCGAAGTCAGAACCTCAGCATTCCAAGCTCTATGCCCTAACCACTAGGACGTCACTCCCCACATAACATCTATATGTTTCTCTGAAGGCATCAAAGCTTTTACAGAAAACCTTTATGATCAACAAATCTTTTTAAACCGGTGTGCAAAATATTCTAAGAGGAAAACTGAAAAATTTCATTTCTGATAGCTATTTTTCTTGACTATGGTTCTCTATATGAGTAATATTCTAAATGATCTGTGCTGATACATTGGAAGGAATAATAATGCGGATATATGTAAATTTAAGGCCTATATCTTTCTTTGCAAGAAATTTTTCTGAGGAAAAAAGTTCTTGACAATAAGTTGAAGTTGTACAGGTTGGTTCTGGTGCTACTTTCGGTTTGGATTCACCATAATCACTTTTTATTATCTTTTAAAGACTAAATACTACATTCTTCAGCTGAGTAAGATATTAACAACAGAAACTACAAACACCTGAGTTTATTTGATAAATCAGAACCTCATAATTTCAGTTTCATTTTAGATTTTTGCGTTTCTCCTGTACCATGATCCCCAAGTCTGTGTAACTAGAGGGGATCTAACGTCACTGAAGATGAGGCTCCAAGGAAAATTTAACATCTTTTACTGAGTTTACCCAAGCTCCAAGCATGGCGATTTGTTGTTTTTTATTTACTTATTATGGTAAACTAGATGTAGGAATAATGATTCTTATGTGTCCTTGTCTAGAAGCTGCTGTGTGCAGATCCATGCTCTCCCTCCTTGTTCCCTCTGCTGAAACAGCAATCAAGATCTGAGTGGAGGTACCCTATATATGTTCCTGGCTAGCCCAGTGGGTAACCGATTCTGCTAAACAGATTCTTGAAACCCATTTTCTCTAAGTAGCATTTCTAGCTTTGATCTCCTGCTGTTGACCTGTCTTGTTCCTGTCTTCTTTTTCCTGCATTGTCCCTGTCAGATACTCCTGCAGGCTTCTGATCTGTGGACATCAACCCTGTCTCTGGATCCGGTTTGTTGACCTTGTCCCCTGACTATTGCGTATGACCCTGGATCTACCTCTGTCTTTCTGAAACCCTATCCCAGGTTAATGTGCTTCCTGGTACTGAGTCTATTGCATGTCGATCCCTCTCCCATCTAGCCCTACTGGAGACCTTTGCTTCATGAACCCTTTCCCTTTGTATGACTCCCGAACTGACCTAAAATTACCCCTCTAGCATTTGCTTTGTCTGGTACTATAAGGACTTGGATCAGTTAATCAGGGATTCAAATGATCCAAACACAGCCAATGGAATCAGTCCTTAGAGCCAATGCAATCTTCCAGCAGCTGAGAAGGTTAGCTGCTTTTATTCAGTGCACCTTTAATAACACTGAGGTCTTCCCAGCTACTTATCCAGTTTTCCTCCACACAGTGTTCCAGTTCTAGTCCGTTCCTACAACACAATCGTACGTTTAATAAATTCGTTGTACGCGTATTCCTTGTCTCGGCTGAATTACCAGGTCTCCAGAATTTGTCCAAGCATGTAGTTTCTCCTGGGTGTCTGCCTCACAGACTAAAACTGGTAGTTGGTTCCACAGGAGAGGAGCCTGATAACTATGAGAAAATATATTTAAGCTTATAACACTGAATATAACACTAACAGGGAAGGCTGGCCCTTTTCTAAAAACTCCTCTAGAATCTGTAAAGATTATTTCAAAAATAATATATTTTATTTAAGTGAAGAAGATCATGGACAACAGTGAGTATCATCTTCAGAAAATGTATCTTTAAAACAACAAAAAGAGTCTTCAATTAGAAGCTTCTCCAGGCCTGGTGCAAGACAGACCGCTACAGAGAATCCTTCCCGCCCACAGCTATGAACACATAAAACTCAATGAAAACAAAATAAACAAAACCCCTATGAGTTACTATAAGGAAGTTCATAAAGCATTTTTGAATTCAATTGAATAAAAATGAAGTGGTGTTACATGCTTAAATATTCCCACAATCTGCAACCTAGGTGGTTTTAATGTATAGGTTTACAAACCATTGCTGTTCACTCACATGTAACCTATTTTAATCTAAACTGGACACATTACCAGAAGATAAAAAGTAAATATATTCATTTCCTTTTCTTGTTAATTTATGTTAGCTCTTTGCAGTCTGGGCTCCGTTATAACATGGTTAATTGTAGGGTTATAGTGCCATCTGCTGGAATAGTAAAAGCATAACACACCAATGGAAAGGATACCCTACCCAAAGGGTTTTGAAACTTTGTAGCGGGGCCATGCAGAAAGCGTTGGAGACGCAGGTGCTCAGAGTTAAAAGGGGGGCATATGAAGCACGGATGGAGCACGGATTTAAAGCGCAATACAGAAACATACCTTGATATACAACTGGTTGAATAGTACCAACCAGTACTATAAAGAATGTAAAATGGAATCACAACACGCCATATCACACATACATATTTGTTAGACATAAGGACAAGGCGAAATGAGTGTGTTTTACATCATGAGGAGATCGAACAGCTTCTGTTGAGGGTGTTGATGCTGCTGTGTTGCTGGAGGTGGCCTCTATTGATCTGATTGTATAGACACTAAAAAGAGCAACAGAGAGATAGTAGCTGATTAAACATGTGGCTTCTGGTCATGAGAGATGCAAGGATAACTAACATTAAAAAATGTCTCACTGTGACTGACCTGCCACACTGTTGATGGTTTTGAGGAGACTACATGTTGAGAAAGGCTGTTGTCAAGGCTGGCTGCTTAAAAACAAGTTGCTCATTCAAAGCCACGAAGAGGAACAAGACTTCAAGATTTAAGGTTTCAGCCTGTATTTATTGACAGACAAGTATTCACATTGTATAAGTAGCTGTAACTAAAAGAGTAACATTAAAGTCGTAGGGAAGCAGCTGTTCCAACCGCTGCATTTCCGAATTCTCGCTGAAGTGGTGCCCGACTTTTATATGACTGGTCGTTTATCAAAGGAGATGAAGATGTTGTGGAAGAGGACGCCAGGACGCAGAAGCTTGGTTTGGTGTAGAAGGCTTACAGCCGCACATGTTTGAGCCTGCTTCCTCCCCAACGCTGCCAGTTCTGTTAGCTCTAACGCCTGCAGAAGACACAGATGTCCTTCCCTATGAACACTGGGACGGAACTCAATAGGAAAGGAAATGATTCTTATTTCTTATCTCAAGCGTTGCTTGTATATTAGCTGTACATATGAAACAAAATGCTGTGACTGAAAAATGTGATTGACAGATGACCGTTGATATATGATTGGCCGAATTTAGGTGTACAAGCTGACATATAACTAACTGGCCTAGCATAAGATAACAAAAAAAAAAGATTTTAAAAGAGGATTTTTTTTTTAAATAGAAAATGTCAAGCCTGAATGATTTGGTATTTAAATATGACTTCCCTATTACTTTAATAATGGGAGAAACATAATAGAGATGGGTCTGTAGTTCTGTGAGTGTCTGTCTGTGCCTGAGTTTTTTTGTACACATCACAGTTGCATTTTTCTTTTTTTGCATTTATAACAGCAACCTCCTGTTGCCAATGCTCTTAAAAATGTCAATGACTTCACTGAAGTTGACAGGAATATCCTTTTCCATTGCCAGGAAAAGAAGCTCTGACAGCCTCTCTTCTGTGCAAAGGGTGCAAAGTTTTGCTTTCATCAGTTTAAGTTTTGAAAAAGAGCATTTATCAGTAGCTGTAGAAACTGAAAGAGTGGCATAAGTCTTCAGCAGCTCAGTCAAGTTGGGGAAAACCAGATGTGCATTGTTTGCTTTGACCACTGAGAGAATAGATGTCACACAGATGGGTGAGGGGCATGAATATGAACTGTGGAAGACTTTTAGTTCTGTCTGCAATTTGCCTCTTATGGGAATATCCCTGCCAAATTTAAGAGCACACACTTCACCTGAGAAAAGAATTTCATCTTCTAGCAATCAAAACTTATAATGCGCACACTCAAAACATGCGCTCTCTCAAATATTTCTTGCAACTCAAAAACGTATAAATGCTCACATACCCCAAAAATGCTCTCAAATATTTTCCTCTCTCTCAAATCTTTGTTTCTTCTCTCAGATTTCATGCTTGCACAGATATTTTCTCCTCTCGCTTGCCTCTTTCTCTTCTTCGAGTCTCAAATACGCTCGCAAACCCGTAAAATTCTCGTTTAAGTGATTTTTCGCCTCTCGGATTTCGTACCGATCGTCGCTCAGCAAACCCTTCTAGCCAGAACTACGCAGCCGGGAAAGGGTGCGCTTGTTTAACCCTACTGAGTGCGCCTGTGCTACTATATACATTTATAAATGGCTTTTATTTAAAAAGCTATTAAA
>JAGKQL010000056.1:4153179-4163714 GCA_018398635.1 Cyprinodon brontotheroides | reverse complement strand
CGACTATAAAAAAAAAAAAATCTGTCTTAAAATCTGTGTTGTTTTCCCGTTATCTATGCAGGCCAGTTAGTTATAAGTCAGCCTAAACACCTAAAGTCGGCCAATCATATATCAACGGTCATCTGTCTTAAAAATGTTAGGTCAGTAGCATCTTGATTCATATGTATATAAGCTAATATGCGCAAAGGTAAATAAGAAATAAGAATAATTTCCCTTTCCCACTGAGTTCCGTCCCAGTGTTCACCGGGGATGGGCGTCTGTGTCTTCAACAGGCGTAGAGCTAACAGAACTGGCAGCGTTAGGAGGCAAGGGCTCTCAAACGTGTGCGGCTGAAAGCCTTCCCTACCACCGCAACCAAGCTTCTGCTGCTTTTGCCTGGCGTCCTCTTCCACAACATCTTCATCCCGCTTTCCTCCTCCTAAATAGAAAATGTATCATGGCGGAGACTCATCCACGACCTCCCGGGCACCTAAACCCTCCCCTCCTCTTGCATGTTTCCTGTTTCCATAGCGTTCCTTGACAGTGTATCGTTTCTAAGTTACCAATTTAGTGCTACTTGGTCCCAATGGAATTTCCTACTAGCACTAAGTTTGCTAACTGGTTAGCAAGATGCTTCTGAGTTTGAATTTGGAAAAAAAGCACATTTCTGAAACCTTAAATCTTGAAGTCTTGTTTCTCTTTGTGGCTTTGAATGAGCAGCTTGTTTTTAAGCAGCCAGCCTTGACAGCATCCTCTGTCAACAAGTAGTCTCCTCACAACTGTCAGCAGTGTGGCAGGTCAGTCACAGTGAGACATTTTTTAATGTTAGTTATTCTTGCATTTCTCATGAACACATGCCACATGTTTAATCAGCTACTATCTCTGTGTTGCTCTTTTTAGTGTCTATACTATCAGATCAATAGAGCCCACCTCCAGCAACACAGCAGCATCAACACCCTCAACAGAAGCTGTTCGATCTACTCATGATGTAAAACCCACTCATTTCGCCTTGTACTTATGTCTAACAAATATGTATGTGTGATATGGCGTGTTGTGATTCCATTTTACATTCTTTATAGTACGGGTTGGTACTATTCAACCAGTTGTATATCAAGGTATGTTTCTGTATTGCGCTTTAAATCCGTGCTCCATCTGAGCTCCATGTGCCCCCCTTTTAACTCTGAGCACCTGCGTCTCCAACGCTTTCTGCACGGCCCTGCTACAAAGTTTCGAAACCCTTTGGGTAGGGTATCCTTTCCATTGCTGTGTTATGCTTTTACATTCCAGCAGATGGCACTATAACCCTAAAATTAACCATATTATAACGGAGCCCAGACTGCAAAGAGATAACATAAATTAACAAGAAAAGGAAATTAATATATTTACTTTTTATCCTCTAACAATGTGTCCAGTTTAGATTAAAATAGGTTACATGTGAGTGAACAGCAATGGTTTGTAAACCTATACATTAAAACCACCTAGGTTGCAGATTGTGGGAATATTTAAGCATGTAACACCACTCCATTTTTATTCAATTGAATTCAAAAATACTTTATGAACTCCCTTAATTATGGAAAAATAAATGTTATAGTAACTCATAGGGGTTTTGTTTATTTTGTTTTCATTGAGTTTTAGGTAGTTGATAGCTGTGGGCAGGAAGGATTCTCTGTAGCGGTCTGTCTTGCACCAGGTCTGGAGAAGCTTCTGACTGAAGACACTTTTTGTTGTTTTTAAGAATAAATTCTCTGAAGATGATACTCACTGTTGTCCATGATCTTCTTCACTTAAATAAAATATATTGTTTTTAAAATAATCTTTACAGATTCTAGAGGAGTTTTTAGAAAAGGGCCAGCCTTCCCTGTTAGTGTTATATTCAGTGTTATAAGCTTGTTAAAGTGAGAAGGATTTGTCCCCTTGCAAGGAAGGCTGTAACGCCCCAGGGCCTTCTCACACGGTTCTTTTCCTGGGAGCAAGTTATTTACTACTCTTAACTCAAACTTCGTTAAAACCATATAAAAAAGGACTATAAAAACAGGAGTAAAAAAGTAACAGAGTTTATTCCAAATCAGGTGCGTTACAGGACAGAGAAAAATGCTTAGAGCTATGCACAGCTGTGGTCTCAAAAATCACGTCCGCAAGCGTCCGGCAAAGTTTGAGCCCCGAACAACGTCATCACATGCTTCTTATACCTTCTGAGTCTGTGTCGCATCATGTGGATGCTTAGCTGTCCGTATCAGAAACTGACACGCCATCCATGTCTTGAACTCCATGCAGGTTGCCTCTCTGTCTCAGGGTTACAGATACAGCAGCTCTCCTATCAGACCGGCTCCAAGATGTGCCCATATTCTGTGTACTCTTAGAGACACGAAGGCTGTCTTGATTAGATGACCTCCGTACACACCGTGACATCCACAATGTGAAGGAAGGCCTTCTGCTCTGTCTAATCTGACAAATTAACAGTGCACCTGATGTATATAAATAATAAACCTAACAACTCCCCCTGATAAGTTACCGTTTTTACAGGTAACTTAAAAACACAGTAAGCGACACATCTTTGAAGGACCGGGTGACTCAGAGAGCATCTATAATTAGTCATGTATCATTAATTAGGGATCAAAAGTAATCACAATCAAAGCTTCACAGACCAAATGTTCTCACTCAAGACCACAGTTTCAGCATTTAACTACAATTTGGGTTTCATCTAATTAAAGAAAAGCTGTTTTAGTTTCCTATGCGCACATTATTTTAAGTTACCTTAGACTAGAAAACCTAAGCCTATAGATCTAATAAGGCCAAATTCATCTACTCTCACTCCCGCCTGGAGGCCTCCTAAATGTGACCGCTCCTCATGGATAAACCATCCATCCAAACTTACCAATCAGTCAGTCACCGTAGGGGATATCACAGGACAGGTTGGGCCGTTCTCCACCGGAAAACGCTACCCTCTCTAAAAGGTAGTAAAAACCGGGGTGACCCCGGGGAAATCCCACTCTCGGCCAATCTGAGCAAGAAAACCCCGTTTTGAATCTGATAATTATCATTACCAACTACTTAAAGAACCTGTAAGGTTCAGAGTCTTTCTACATCAAAGAAAAAGTGGCATAAAACGTGATCTTGGTCGGTCTGGAGCAAAATGTTTCCATGATTTCCATCAAAACAGAATCAAAATAAATCAAAACATATACATCACAATTAGGTAAAATAAAGAATTATCCTGGTCCGAGTTAAAAACAAATGATGAACATCACTGATGATGATGAATTCTTTCAGTGTAATGCCTATCGCTCATCAATCCTATTAAAGGTAATCCAATCAGGGTCTCAAGTCCACTTTGGTCCTCCCATGTTGTCTTTGTTGATGGCGTGTACGTCCAGCGGCCCGATAGATACTGAATCCATGTGGTGGTTCTCATGGGCTGTTTCTCATCACAGTTCATCAACCCTTTCCTCCGGGATCCTTCGACACACAGAGAGTGCAGACGTAGCTAGTGTTCTTATCACGATAAACAATGTCTTCAATGAGCAATTCTTTATTCACTCAAAATCTAAGTGCAGTCACAACCAGATATTCTTATCCACAATTACTTTCCATTTATCCCTTAAATCATCATTTCATTGACTACATTTAAATTTTAATTAGCCATGGACAGTGTGTAATTTCAGCAGATTATTTCAGGGTCTATACAAAACAAAAAATAAATAAATAAAAAAGAAATCCCCAAAAACATTAAACATAACCTACCTTTCAATGCCTGGCAGTTGAAAGTTATTTATACACCAGTATGTATTCAGCCTGAACATCCCATGGATGTTTCAGCTCATAATTTTTTGTTCATATAAGCTCAAAATCACTGCAACTAATATAATCTAATGTACAAGGTAACCTGACCTCTATTTAGAAAACATTTAACCCTTTTTACACATTGTAACACTCAATTCATGGATTAAATGAATGAATTTTAAAACCATTTATACAGCATAGCATATTAAGTTTTAGTTTCGTCTAAACTTGTAACTGCATTTTAGTTTACTGCTACACCCTCCCCAGAAAATTATTAGAAGTTCTTTAATCTCTAAGGAAAAAACCCCAGCTTGGCGCAGATTCCCCCTATTAAAAACTCCCCCACCAGACCTTGTATCCGTGAATGTTAGTGCATGAAAGAAGAACTACATTCCCATTGTGGATCCTTGTGATTTCTTCGAGTCATTTTCCAGTCGTTAACCGTGTGTGGGCGTGTTGTTACATGACAGTATGTGTGTGTGTCTATGTGAGTGGATCTATACATTGGGAAACTGGTCAGGAGCCATCCCGCTACTGGTCTTGGAAGAAAAAGTGTTTCTTGGAGCAGTGATCCTCTCCAAACATGCAAAAAAGTTTGATGTTAGGACAAGTCCATCAGGTTTCCCTTTGTTACCACAGCAGCTTTGAACCATAAGGAGTCTTGGGGCCATGTGTCCCCACACCCCCTGAAGGATAAGTCTTTATCTGTGTCATCAGCAGTATCACATAGAGGTAGAAGGGAAACAGTGCGTCAAAGATTTTCCTCCCTTCAAGAGGAAATGTCATATTGAAATCGTTCATCTGCTCAGAGCACAGGATTGTACTCTGACTTGCTGCTGCGTTCCCAAAACTCAGCAGTACACAGTTCCTGATGGTGTTGAATTCCACTGCACCCCCTCTATGCAAAGTGTCCAGCTATAGTCCATTTAAAATATTCTCCAAAAAGCAGTGCTCCGATGAAAAAAAACAAACAAAACAAAACAAAAAATTCAAAGAGGAACAAAATAAAAACAAAGAAAAGAAAATCTGTTCCAACATCCCCAGAACCAGTCAATAGTTGTCATATCTGGACCCCTGACCAGATCAAAAATGTGCAGGAAACATAATCTCTTCTCATATGTATTGTTATCTCAAATAAACTAAACACTAAAAGTGTGCATCCCCTCTAAAGTATTAATTGCAGCTGGCAGTGAGAAGTAAAGATCAGGTGTTCTTATTGGCTTCATGCATTAAAAGTATGGTTTACCCATCCCCCAAATTGTGTACATATAGCCCCTCAAATGCTATTTTATAACTCTGCTCGCAGTAAAAAAACAAACAAAAACTACAAATAAAATTAATCAAAACAAATAAAAATAAAATAAAAATAAAATAAAAAATAAATGGTGAAGTTTTGGTCCCTAAGCCTTTGATATTGAAACGCCATAAGCTCATTCACGCACTATAAAGTGCTTCATCGTTGTTGCTTATATTGAAAAGAAACCATCATTTACTTTTAAACTTGCATTTTGCTCCTAAAAATGATGTTATATAATTTCCCCTAAATTGCATTCTGTTGATGCAACTTTACCATTCAAAAGTTAAAGGATTTCAACTTGTTGTCCCTTAAATATTCTGCTAATTAACAACTGACCAAACCATTTATCAAATAACCCAGTCTAATTTAGTCAGCACAGTAAAACATCTCTAAATCCTGCTTTTTTATACTGTATTAATAAACACCCCTGATGATGATATAAAGAAATTTAGCATAGGTTTTCATTGTGAATAAGAAATCTGGTGTGTCAGTTCAACTTTTCTTTTTCATCAGTCTTGTCAGATGATCCCATGACCTTCCATTCATTCCATCACTGCCAGTGTTCTTTTCTCATCTGAAGCAGTGGGCATCAGTCATTTCCTTAATGTTAAGCATCTCAGCGGCTGCAAGTCCCTCCTTCTGTGGTTTTAGGAGCAAAAGTTAGTCTCTCAGTAGCACTGTAGGTTAATCCATCCTGTGACTCAAGAAAGAAAGTATCCAATGTCTCTCCAAACAAAAAGATCCATTGTTCATTTTGAAACATTCCATCCGTAGTGTAGTCAAAACTATTCAAAAAAATTTAACATGCGTGCCACGTCTTTTTTTTTTTTTTTCATAAAGCCTAAGATGTTAGTAAACAAATAGAAAACAGAAAACAAACAAACATACAGACACAAACAACGACAAACATGTCAAGACAGCAAAAACCCCAGTGGTGCTCAGGAAGCTTACTCCAAATAGTTGTTTGGTTCATCTTGTCGTGGTTAAATGCCTCTCTGTCATTTATGTCTTAATGTTCCACCCCAACAAAAGTCACCTTGGGCTTCAAGAGCACACCATCCATCTCTGCCTCACTTAGGTGCATATCCAGAACCCAGAAATTAAAAACAAACTCAAGAGCTGTACTTGGAATGACCTTCAGCGGGAACAAAACATGCAGCTTTCACAATCTGCCGCACCCTGCCTCTGGCATGCTGCGTACTTTTACTCTCTCTATATTCTGATCCATGGTTTCGATCCAGTCCGGTTATAGCAGAATCGGAAAGTCCAACTCCGGTTAAGACCTATTCAGAATCTACACTCCTATCCAAAAGGTTTTTAACTATCTGAACCCCCCTCTCTCTCTTGCTCTGGTCACTCTCAGCCAAGAGTTGTCCATTTCATACGGAACTTCTGCAGCTTGTTGGGGAAAAATAAGGGTTAATGCACATCTTGAACAAAACACAATGAAGGATGAGACTTTTGTCAGCCTGTCCTGGAAGAAAAAATGTTAACATTTAAGGATTGTTACAAATACAGCCTGAAAAAGAAAAAAGGAACATGTTTAAGCAAAACGATCTCCTGATCCTCCTTAAATGGGCCTCTGAATATCATGCCTGCTCCCTGACAGCCGCACTGTCACTCTCTACAAGCAGGGAGAAAGTAAATTACCCCTCTGGTTTGTTACCAGGAAAAAGCAATCAAAAAAATTCATCAATTAGTCAATAGTTAATCACTTCATTCACAGAAATTTGTAAAGTTAGCAGAATTTAACAAGTCATGCAAAGTAGGTAAGGCCCAGATGAACAGTAAAAAGTGTTAGTGTTAGTAATGATTAGAGATGCAAATTAATCAGTTCGTGCCTAGGCAGTTTCCAAACGGCATTATACACAGATAAAAATAATTATGGATAAAAACTGAGGCTGAAAAACAGGGTCCGGAATCACACCGAAATGGATTTCTTAACTCTCCGTACTTGTTTAAAAGTTGACCCTTCATCTGCTTCCAGAGCTCCTGGTATCTTGGCCATATGCTGTGTGTCCAGTTCCAGCTTCGAGTGTGATTTATCCTTGTGCTAATGGAGTCTCTAATAAAAATCTAATGAGAAAAATGAAACTAATCAATCTCTAATGCAATTCCTAGCGATTGAAAATAAAACTACCTTTAGAATTAAAATGCTTGAGCACACCTGTCTGAGATTTTAGTTTCCCAAAAGTAAAATAGCCACTCCCATAATCACTCCTTATATTTAATTATTTTTCTAATCTATAATCTGTAATCTACGGTATCTCTGTTGCACTCCACACCCAAAATGACCTCACACCCTTACAACAACAACCTGCTCTGGGTCTTGTCAGGGGGCCTCTCTCAGGTGGAACTTCAGGCAACATGTTTAATCTGATTACCCTTCTGTTATGCCCCAAGGCTCCTTATCAATCCTGTAAAAATGCAAATCATGTTAATGTCATCCAAAAATATTCTTATCCATTTCAACTTCACCACACACATTCTACCTCACATGCATTCCACATTTAGGACGAACAGACGAACATTGGCCACATAAAGGTTTGTTTAAAATCCATCGGTATCAATTTAGATTTATCTTCTTAGAGGGATTTTTTCCCATTTAAACAAAAATCATAATCTTTTTTCACCAGTCGGTCTTAAAACCTTTGCACCAGTGCTTTTCAGCCTCATTATAGGATCCTTGTTAAACTATATGTGCACATCTATGGAAACCTAAGATTTATTTTGCTCGCGTTAGACACCAAAATAAGTTTTTTTCACAACCAACGATTTTTTAATTCTAAAAGCGTCCCCAAAATGACATGTTTGAATTTTCAAATATGAGGGGAACACCTCTAAGGGGTTCTGAAAAAGTGGTATGTTTTGTTTTCTCCTGAAAATCCCATTTGACTGTGTAGTTTTTCGGCAGGTGGGCACATAAAGATTCATGGGGCTGTATCTGGCCCCCGTATCAATCATAAAAGGACAGTTGCTGCCCAATCAATCAAAATATCTGTTACTGCTGCTGGACAAATTTCTCAAAAACTAACTCCATAACTAAACAAATAGTGGGATCGGCCTCCCCTAGTGTTGCTTGCATTTACTTCCTTTCTCTAATTCTTACTGAACCCGCGCCCGATATTCTTTGCCCATTTCTCCCTTCTCTCTATCAAACTCACCCTCCATTTAATCTATGGCTGTCTGCCTCTCTTCTTCTTTTATCCACTGAACTCAACTTAGCCCTAATTTATCTATTTGATGTAACCCACTCTATTCACAACAGTTGACTGAGTAAAGATCCATTTAATCCACCTTAGGTATCCTCAGTGATCAGTGTTTAATTTATATTCACTTTTACTGCAGTTTGACAACCTTAGCTTGTTGGTCTGGTCCTTAACATTTTCAAATATAAGCTCTGAATCAGTCACTCTAAATGCAGATTACAATACCATTCTAGTGTAGTAGTGGTAGATGTCTTTTAAGGTAAAACTTTGCTTCTAGACTCCTGGGCCCTGCCTCTGCTGTGACGGCCCCTGTGTGCACTCAGTCTCTCTGTGTCTTCTTTTCTTTTCTCTCCTGCCTCTAAGTGAAGGGCTGCTCTGTGTGATCCACCTTCTGGAGCTCAATGTTGGGCGGGGTTGGGGTTTACAGCACTGAAAATGTACTAATTGATCTTCTTACCTTTAAAATGTTAATTTCAAGACATCCTAAATTGTAAATATATCATCCTGCCCATATTTTAAGCTTTCTCTATTCTCTCCCTCTTAGACTGTCAGCTGCCCCTAGACTGTGCCCTTCATGTTCTGTGCCCATGCTATCAACTGTTACGACATTAAACTGAAATGCTTTATTTACCGCCTCCTCTATTAAATCTTGCATCTGAAACTCCTTTCATACCTCTTGTCCCAATTCTTCCTCTGTAGGCCTTATTTCACAATTTATCACGACCTTCCGCGCCCAACTCCATAACAGGCATCTGCACACATGGGTTTGATGGAAACATTGCATGCTTCGCCAGCCTTGGGCAACATTTCTCTGACACCTTGGTGTGGACTGGGGTCCCTAATAGGCTCTGTTTCTGCAATATTAGATGTATTCATGGAAGGGGTTTCTTACCCTCTGAAGTGTCGAGTGCCTGCTCACCCACTCCCTGAGCCCGTTTTTGCTCCACCTGTTCCTGTTCAGAATCCTTATCAGAAAAATAGTTACTAAAATTGAACTTGGTTTGTCTAATCAAATCCAAAAGTTTTGCTTCTTCCTTCTGGTGTTTTGTCTAGTCCGAACACACCAGCACCAGCCATTTTCCCGAGCTTGTGACAATCTATTTTTTAGTGTATCCAAATAAAAGAAACAGCGTTATGCAAAGTGTTTGGAGGGATCCCTCTAACTCCCCAAACACTCCACCCAGCTTCTCTCATTTTTTCAACCCATTCATTAGAATTTTATAATGTGGTCTGCATCCTTCAATGGATAGCTTCACCATGATCATATTTCTCCTTTTATCCAGACTAAGCTTTTTAGCGAGGTGTTTCTGGATTCAATTTCTAATCCACATGCATCCATCTTTCACACCTTCCGTTCACACAGTGTATAAAATGGGACCTCGGCGTCTTCGTGTGAGGGCTCCCTCTGGGCTTTAAACTTTTTCCTACAACCATGGGTAATATCCATAATAAAAGGCTAGATAATGTAGATCGGCTGCTGGAATAATTATAACGGCGTCCATATGAAAAGAAACTGAATAAAGAACTTACCACAGGTAAGCTTACACTCATTAAAAGGCATTTATGTTCAATGAATATATACTGAAATAACCATAACTTCCTCAATTGTCTAACTATTCTCAAACTGTTTGGTTTTGTTAAAAAAAAGTCAGACATGTAGTTGTGATATATGCGCATAGGAATGATATATATACCATGGATATTTCATATGAAGAAGAGCACTGAATAGAACTTATACAGGTTGCAATAAATATACACATGCTTAGCAACATATATATACTGCTATGCTGCTTAACAATAACCAATATATATATATATATATTATCTATAATATATGCATATATATATGTGCTTAAATATATGTATATTTTATATATAATGTATATATACATGTGGAATTGGGAAAAAGTATTCGGGAAGCTATTTAAATACATAGTTAAAATAGCGAGGTCGATGGATTTCACTCAGTGGAAACATTTTATTAAAATCTTTTGCAAGGGGAGCAGTCATCATTGCACAGCATTCTTAACTATGGGCTGCTGCAGTCTGGGCGGGACTGGGTTTGGATTCCCCACCTGTCGAGAAAGCAGTCAGAGTCATAACAAATTGCACACACTTTTAGCCTTTGGCTTGGTAACATGTTGCATGGTCAAACTTAACGAAAGAATCTGTGAATTGTTATGGGGAAAAATATGTCTGGTCTTACAAACAACATTCTGCAGGAATGGTGTGGCCTTGAAGAGAGGCGCAGAGCTAAGTGAAAACTTTAT
>JAGKQL010000056.1:4139862-4152023 GCA_018398635.1 Cyprinodon brontotheroides | reverse complement strand
CTAGCGTATGCTTATTTGGATGCAATGGTAATCTGTTCCAAGAGATTGCATCTTTTCCATGATACCCGGGGCAGGCGGAATAAGAAAAATCACCGTCCACTTTCTGCATGCAGAAACCGTTGACTCAACCAACTTATCCTGAGTAGACAATATAGTTCTTGAAACGTTTGCCGCCATTAGCCTTTAGATGCTTTCCAACCGCTACCACCCACAGCAGAAACGCCGACTTTCTCTCTCTATAACAGCATACATGTGGTAGCCCATAGGGGTTTAGTTTATGTAAAGAAAAAAAAGTTTTAGCGCCTTAAATACAACCAAACAAAACCGCGAAATAAAAAGGTAAAATACTGAGCAATTTCTCATAATATGCTTTTTGCATAAAAAACTTCCAGCCACTTCGAAAAATCACAACACAAGCTGAGGAGTCGTTTAACAGTAAAGCACTGGGGGTATTATTTTGTAATAAGGAATCTTCTCACCTTGAAATCTGTGTTGTTCACCTGTGGAGCTTTTTCCCTCGGTGGCTCCTTCCCTGTTAGTGTTATATTCAGTGTTATAAACTGTTAAAGTGAGAAGGATTTGTCCCCTTGCAAGGAAGGCTGTAGCGCCCCAGGGCCTTCTCACACGGTTCTTTTCCTGGGAGCAAGTTATTTACTACTCTTAACTCAAACTCGTCAAAACCATATAAAAAGGACTATAAAAACAGGAGTAAAAAGTAACAGAGTTTATTCCAAATCAGGTCGTTACAGGACAGAGAAAAATGCTTAGAGCTATGCACAGCTGTGGTCTCAAAAATCAGGGTCATGGCGTCCGGCAAAGTTTGAGGAGCCCCGAACAAGTCATCACATGCTTCTTATACCTTGCGCGGTGCGGTATTTGCGCATCATGGATGCTTAGCGCAGTATTATCAAGAAGCAAAAGCATCCATGTCTTGAATTCCATACAGGTTGCCTCTCTGTCTCAGGGTTATATAGATACAGCAGCTCTCCTATCAGCCCGGCTCCAAGATGTGCCCATATTCTGTGGCCGCTCTTAGAACCACGAAAGCTGTGTGATTGTAAAGATTGGCCTCCATTTTACGTACGACATCCTATTAATGAAGGAAGGCCCCTTCTGCTCTGGCTTCACAATCGGCCAAATTAACGAATGCACCCACAGTGGCATATAAATAATAAACCTAACAAAACTTAAAATATATTTTCTCACATTACAACTATTTGCATCCTGTGAGGCTGTGTGTTTATGTTTGCATGCCCTTGCCTACTAATGACAGAAGTTTTGGACCAGACCAGAGTCTTTGAAAAATAACCTAATTATTTTGTCACTTTTATTGGATTGCATCTCACTGGAATAGGACAAGACAATAAGTGCTCATTTAAATCCCACATTAAACCGGTTTCTATAATGTATTTTTTCATCTCCAGAATATTGCAAAAAGAGTCAAAATAGTGCATTAGGTACTTCAATGCTAGACTTTTGCAATTCTTTATTTTAAGGAAGTCCATAACATTTAAATTTCCATAAAATTTAAAAGCTTTCAGCAGTTCCAAAAAGCTCCAGACTGTGTTTTGAAGAAATAAAAAAAAAATGGAGATTATTTTTTTGCCTTTCTGTTAGATCTAAAATGGAATTTAAAGTTCTTTTCGTCATGTACAAAGTACTAAATAACCAAGCTTCATCTTTAATCAGAAATTTGATTGTACCTCACGATCCTAACAGAGCACTTCTCTCTCAATCTGCAGGTTTACTAGTGGTTCTTAGAATTTCTAAAATAGAACTGGGAGGCAGATCTTTTTTAATTATCAGGCTCCTCTCCTGTGGAACCAACTACCAGTTTTTAGTCCATGAGGCAGACACCCTGTCTCACTTTTAAAGCAAGGCCTAAAACTTTCATTTTTGACAAAAGTTATAGTTGGAGGAGCTCAGGTTATCTCTTTAGTTATGCTGCTATAAACTTAGGCTGCTGGAAGATATAAGAACCAATTTTCATCACCCTGCTTCATTCTACTTCTTCAATTCTGCAGTGTTTGTGTCAGGGTCCTGGTCTGATTGTTCCTGTTTTCCTTAGTTATCCATTTGTTGTCCTCTGCTGCTGCTCTTGTGTCCTCCCTTGCTCTGTTTCTCTGTCCTGCCAAGCACCTGTTGCCAATTTCCTCATTCAGCTCTCTCTCTTTGCCCATCGTTTACATGCATAAGGCTTTCCCCGATCCGATCCAAACGCCTTGGTTGTCGGAAATTCAAACTCTCGCTTACATGGACACAAAATGAAATGATCCGATCATGACGTGTGTATACATGTACCAAGCGTTGGATCAGATTAAATCTTTTAAGCATGCGGAGAACTTCCTGCCAAACTTGGCAGTTCTGTCTGCGTCAATCTGGTTTTGGGGAGGCCTGACAAAGCGATGCGCTTCGGAGGAAGCGGAAAGAAAAAAGGAGAGAGGAGGAAAAAAGCGCTTGGCATGCGCTGCGAAATGTACGAGAGAGATAATAGAATGGCGGTTGAACCGGTAGGGAGAGCGAGTGGGCTGTGGAGAGAGAAAAGAGGAAGGGAGGAGGATAAATTCCTGCTTCCTGCAGCTTTAAATGAACTTGAGTGTATAAGTCGGCGTTCCTAGACTCCTCCGCCATGTTGGCTTTGTTCACAGCGAGAGCGAAAAGCCGGTGGTTTCCTGTTGTTGACAAGGCTGAAAAACGTCCACGCTGGCGTCGCACACATCGCAGTGAAGATTATTTTGCTCTTCAGATTCCAATGGGTGTTTACATGGACGCCAATCGGAATGGCGATCGGCAAAAACCACCTCTCTCTATTCGAATTAAATTTAGATCCGATCGACCGAATCGGATTAGAATCTTCAGATCTGACATGTGTTTACATGAAACATTTTTGATCTGATCAGGCCTTCAATCCCATTAGTTGTGTCCATGTAAACGTAGCTAGATGGTATCTCTGTCCCTTTTAAAAGCCCTCCCCTGTTCAGTTCCTGTTGGCTGGATCCTCGTCAAACATCCTGTCTAACTTCTGTCTGTGTACCTCGTCTCTCCCTGGCTCCTAGTTTGGATTTACCCGATGTCTCCTTGGGGGCTTCGTGGTTCATTTGCTCCTTTTCTTTTGGACTCTGATTCTGCTCCTGGATCTGTGAACTTTAATAAAACCACTTTTAATTCACCTCTGCCTACTGGTCTCTGCGTTTGGGTCCTCCATACAAACACCGATTCATGTACAGTTTGTCTGTTCAATTTCTAACTATCTGCTACCATCTGTGCTTGATAGACTAGGAAGAACTCTTATTGGTTCAGTTATATAAGCTTAAATCTTCCCTACTGTAATGTAATTTAAACCCCTTTATTGTCCCACAATGGGGAAATTCACTCTCTGCACTTTGACCCATCCCCTTGGGGAGCAGTGGGCTGCCATTGTGCAGAGCCTCAGGGAGCAGTGTGGGGTTAAGGGTTTTGCTCAGAGACCCAGAGTGGGAAGTCTGAGGGGATCGGGTTGGATACTTGCAACCTTCTCAGAGCACAAGTGCTCTGCCCTAAAGGCACTAGGCCAACACTCTCCTTACAACACTAATACATGCTTGGACAAATTCAGGAGACCTGGTAATTCAGCCTACTAAACGAATTTATTAAACGTACAATTGTGTTGTAGGAACCGACTAGAACTGGAATCACTGTGTGGAGGAAAACTGGATAAGTAGCTGGGAAGACCTATGTGTTATTAAATGTGCACTAAATAAAAGCAGCTAACCTTCTCAGCTGCTGGAAGATTGCATTGGCTCTAAGGACTGATTCCATTGGCTGTGTTTGGATCATTTGAATCCATGATTAACTGATCCAAATCCTTATAGTACCAGACAAAGCAAATGCTAGAGGGGTAATTTTAGGTCAGTTCGGGAGTCATATAAAGGGAAAGGGTTCATGAAGCAAAGGTCTCCAGTAGGGCTAGATGGCTGGGGGATTATCATGCAATAGACTCAGTAACAGGAAGCACATTAACCTGGGATAGGGTTTCAGAAAGACAGAGGTAGATCCAGGGTCATACGCAATAGTCAGGGGACAAGGTCAACAAACCGGATCCAGAGACAGGGTTGATGTCCACAGATCAGCAGGAAAAAGAAGACAGGAACGAGACAGGTCAACATCAGGAGGTCAAAGCTAAAAATGCTAGATGGTATACTTACAGAAAATGGGTTTCAAGAATCTATCGGTTACCCACTGGGCTAGCCAGGAACATATATAGGGTACCTCCACTCAGATCTTGATTGCTGTTTCAGCAGAGGGAACAAGGAGGGAGAGCATGGACCTGCACACAGCAGCTTCTAGACAAGGACACATAAGAATCATTATTCCTACATCTAGTTTACTATAATAAGTAAATAAAAAACAACAAATCACCATGCTTGGAGCTTTGGTAAACTCAGTAAAAGATGTTCAATATTCCTTGGAGCCTCATCTTCAGTGACATTAGATCCCCTCTAGTTACACAGACTTGTGGATCATGGTACAGGAGAAACGCAACAATCTGAAATGAAACTGAAATTATGAGGTTCTTATTTATCAAATAAACTCAGGTGTTTGTAGTTTCTGTTGTTAATATCTTACTCAGCTGAAGAATGTAGTATTTAGTCTTTAAAAGATAAAAAAAAAGTGATTATGGTGAATCCAAACCGGAAGTAGCACCAGAACCAACCTGTACAACTTCCAACTTATTGCCAAGAACTTTTTTTCTCAAAAAAATTCCTTGCAAACAAAGATATAGGCCTTAAATTTACATATATCCGCATTATTATTCCTTCCAATGTATCAGCACAGATCATTTAGAATATTACTCATATAGAGAACCATAGTTCAATAAATGGATATAAGAAAGGACGTTTTCCTCTTAGAATATTTTGCACACCGGTTTCAAATGTTTGTTGATCATAAAGGTTTTCTGTAAAAGCTTTGATGCCTTCAGAGAAACATATAGATGTTATGTGGGGAGTGACGTCCTAGTGGTTAGGGCATAGAGCTTGGAATGCTGAGGTTCTGACTTCGAGCCCCACTCCCACAGACTGCCACTCTGTGTCTCTGAGCAAGACCTTTAACCCCACACTGCAGCCTGGGCGCTGCACAATGGCAGCCCACTGCTCCCCAAGGGATGGGGTAAATGCAAAAGGTACATTTATCCAATATGAGATCAATAAAATTAATTATTATTACAGTCATTAGGTGTCTTCTGGAGACAGATGATTGGCCTGGGTTTTATTCAGGTGTCAAAAAGAAAAAAAGCCTTAGTACAAATGTGTTATGAGACATTTCTGATAACCCAATGATCAACCAGACACAGCTTTGTGCTTAAAAGGTTTATTGCGGGTCTGTGATATTGGACTGCAAATGTAGACAGGCATTTAAACTGGTTGGCTTGAGGGGGATGATGACGATTGAGAGACTTGGAGAAACCAGATTATAGCTAAACAGACTGGTGAATGACTGAACTGTCTGGAAGCAGATAACAGACTGGTGACAGACTGGGCAAAGACAGTCCAGGATGTGACTAGAGTCAAAATCTGGAAAGTGTCCAATGAGGGCATGGCAAGCACAGGAACTAGGAAGGCAGACAGTATACACAATCAGTGGAACGGATCTGTTTCTAGTCTGGTCACATTCAGAGTACAAACCTCTGAAAGCATTGGGTATGAAATTATTACATACTGTTCAATAAATGATAAGTGACTTTAATTAAGAGTAATTTCATTTACTGTAAACATTCATATTGTCAAAGAACACTACTGCCACCTTGTGACTTGTCACGGTGCGGTATCGGCTGTTGAGCAAGTCCCAGTGCTGTATCTGGTGTTTGTCACAACGCACTATTATCCAAGTCATCTTGAAAACATTCTTCTTCCAAATGTTGGCTACATATTTTTTCTCTGGCCAGAAGTTCGATGGCAAATCCTCCCTCTTCACGTTGGCAATCCAACGACGAACCCATCAGTGGAGGATCAGGAATCAGAAAGGAGGGTGTTTATTGAACAGGCTTCTGTTTTTTTACTTTGGAGTGGCCAACATTTTTTTTATCATTTCTATCTAAAATCAATCAGACAATTTAATCAATCCAAATAAAAACAAAACCAGTTCTAGTCACCAACACATAGTAGGGAGTGTCGTGCAGAAGGTGAAAAAGCTGATCTTAGATTCCCATTCTTTCTTTGTGGGTAAAACGGTAGTGGCTGGTGGTACATGAATGTTGTCACACACTGATGGAAGAAACTAGAAAAAAAAAAGGTTTTTTATTGTCACTATGTCACCATAATGGCAGTTTTCTGGGGCAAACTGGCTCTAAATACACATATAATACAAACACATAAGTTAATAACGCATAGAAAAAAGGACTAGCATCCTTAGAATATACAGAAAATGTAACACAAGAACAAATGTTGATGAACTGTAACATGCAGTATTTAAAGAAAGTGCAGTTTGTGCTGAAATGGGCTGCAGGTGTCGGGGATTTTTAGGAGGGATGTTTATTTACTGCCAGCAGGGAAATCATCTCCTTTGCAGCTTTGGGAAATAAACTTTTCTTGAGTCTATTTGTTCCTGATCAAGGGCTGTAGAGTATCAAAAAATTACACTAAAGTCAGAGTAGCTCCACTTCATCATATTTTCACTCAGGTAAAAAGAAAAAGTATCATTTAAAAAAAATACTTAAGTAAGAGGAAAAAAAAGGTATTATTGATAAAAAGGCAACTCAAGTACTGAGTAACTGATCTAATAATGATCAGAACAACTGATTTAATATTTTACAAAATGATGTAAAATTAAACAAAATATTTATTAGATACAAATTCTGGTGTTTCAAACAATAAGAAAGACGAAAAAAATAAACACATAAAATGATTACACAATAAAATAGGTGGAACAAACACTCTTCAAAGTACATTTTCTTTTTTATAAAATGTGCTAAATGGATAGTTACAGTATGTAAGAATAGTTTAAATTACAGTATCCTGTTTATTGTACGCTGGCAGACTAAGCAGATGGAAAATAAAATGTAACCATTAAGCCTGGAGTAGAAAAAAGAAGAAAATGTTTCTCTTAATGGTGGATATTTGTTTAAAACAGGCTTGTTTCATTAAATGAAGTCACAATGGAATGGAGCAGCCAGATATTTTACTCAAGTAAGAAACTTTATCTATATATGTAAAAGTAAATAGTACAATGCTGTAAAACTACTCCTAAAAGTACATTTTTCTCAAAGTCCCACAAGTAAATGTAACTAGTTACTACCCCCCTCTGTTTCTGATGCAATGATCCTAAATGGTTTTCCTGATGGAAGTAGGATAAACAGAGCATTACCAGGCGGTGCTGCTGCAGTAGGTAGCTCTGCTAGGATGAATGATTCATTCAGCCTGACATCAGTGTTCATGTTTATCAATGGATGTATTTAGGCCGATTTTCAGCTTTTCAGCTTTTCAATAGAATGGATGCAGCATTACACAAGTTGATGATTTTGATATTTTATTGATGGATTTTATTCCCTAAGCACTGTAGGAGAAGTTACAGAGACATTGTTAAGCCCAAGACCAAAAAATATTAAGAAAGTGTGTCCCCCTGAAAACATGGAATGCCCCCCCGCACTTAAATTTGTTTCTGCAGACCGGTGAGCCAGACTCACAGTTGGACCTGTGGTCTGGGTATGAAAGTTATTTCATTTCAAAACTATTTGTGCAATGTAAGTGGGAATTTGAAGTTGTAGAGAGAGAACTTTGGTGTTTTGTACGTGTAGATTTTTTTTGTATCTTTCACAATTACAAAAAAGGTACACCTCTTCAAATTCTTGAGTACAAGTACACAAAGTGTGTTCTATGAGTTGCACATCAAAAAGGTCTTCCATTCAGCTTTGCCACAGTTGATCTGAAACAAAAGGTGCAAAATCAATTCTAACACGTGTATTAAAATCTTCGTAGTCCTTAGAATACAGTAGGTACCAAAAAACTTAAAATGAAGACGTTACTTATAAAGTTGAATTTGTGACTCACAGCAGCAGATTCGTGCCGTTGTATTCACTGATTTGTTAGTTTTGAAACAAAATAACCTTCATGCCTGGGTCACTGATTACGTGGCAAATAGCATTTGAAGTATCATCTTTTGGAATTTAAGCAGTATGACGAATATAATAAAAAATAGATAATAGGTATTAAAGCATGGTGCAAGGACCATCATTTAAGATTCAGTCTGCTCATAACACACAGTGGTCGGGTGGTCACAGCGGAAGTCTATGACCATCTCCACCGCCTTGTTGACGTTGAGCTCCAGGTTGTTGCGTTCACACCACGCTGCCAGCAGAAACACCGTTTTGGTGACCTTGAAGGAGGGGCCTTTCAGATGGAGCAAGGCTTGGAGGACAGATAACTTTTTCCGGGTCTTGGAAATAAACAGTAGGCTCAGGAGAAAGCTTCTGCTTGCATCTAAAGAAAGGAAAGATAAAGTATATGCCAGTCAGTGACAGGGCTGGGAAATATAGCTTAAAAATACAATCTCTGAATTTTTTCACACTAAATCAGATTGATTT
This sequence comes from Cyprinodon brontotheroides, assembly GCA_018398635.1. Lineage (NCBI taxonomy): Eukaryota > Metazoa > Chordata > Actinopteri > Cyprinodontiformes > Cyprinodontidae > Cyprinodon > Cyprinodon brontotheroides. The sequence goes on along the minus strand of JAGKQL010000056.1, from coordinate 4,143,466 downwards.
TCAATCATCCTCACTGGGAGCAGATGATTAACAATACAAATAATGATCCATTATTAACTAATGTTGGAAGTTAAACTATTGTTCGCACTGTCTGGCTGCAGACCACTGTCAGGACCCTTGTTGCAGACCTGCACTCTCCGGTCAGACCTGCACTGTCAGGACGCTTCGTTGCAGACCTGCACTGTCAGGACGCTTCGTTGCAGACCTGCACTGTCAGGACGCTTCGTTGCAGACCTGCACTGTCAGGACGCTTCGTTGCAGACCTGCACTGTCAGGACGCTTCGTTGCAGACCTGCACTGTCCGGTCCCTTCGTTGCAGACCTGCGCTGTCAGGACGCTTCGTTGCAGACCTGCACTGTCAGGACGCTTCGTTGCAGACCTGCACTGTCAGGGCGGCCGTTGCGAACCTGTAGCTGTCAGGACGCTTCGTTGCAGACCTGCACTGTCAGGACGCTTCGTTGCAGACCTGCGCTGTCCAGGACCCTGTCAGACCTGCTCTGTCAGGACCTTCGTTGCAGACCTGCACTGTCAGGACCCTTCGCTGCAGACCTGCGCTGTCAGGACCCGCCGTTGCAGACCTGCACTGTCAGGGCCCGGCCGTTGCAGACCTGCACTGTCAGGACGCCGTTGCAGACCTGCACTGTCAGGTCCCTCCACTGCAGACCTGCACTGTCAAGTTGCAGACCTGCACTGTCTGGAGACCTGCACTGTCAGGACCTGCCTTGCAACCTCCTGTCAGGACTGGCTGTATCTGCACTGTCAGGACCCGCGTGCAGACCTGCACTCCGCCCTAATCTTTATAAAGGGTACCATATACCTGAGCGTAGAAGACATTGCTATGACCTGCACTCTTGGCGGTAATGAAGTTTCGTTTTTTCATTTGCTCCTGCTCATCTGTCAAATTGGCGCGGTGGCTGATTAACACTAATTGTTTCTACCTGGTTTCTCAGCTATTTATGTTGCTTTCCTTCCATCAGCGGCAGGTTATTGGAGCTGTTTGTGAGATTAAGTCTAGTGTTTTGTATATTATTTTGACCTGACTCGTTTCTGTTTTTGGGACTTTCAAGTTTTTGCTTTGTCCCTGTTTTTCTCTGTTAGTTTGATCTGCTCTGGATTCTGCAAGATTACCGAACTTGGACCTGTCTTCCGACTCCAGCTTAGGATTTCCCCTCATGGACACTTGCTGGTTGACGTCGGCTGGCCGCTCATTAGTCTGCTCTGCTCTTTCACTAGGAACTCTGGGAGGCAGCTCCCATGGCAACTTGTGGAGAAACTGCTCATTTGAATTCCATTAGTAGTGTCTCGACTTAGATTTAAAGTCACTAACCTAACTTTCTATTTTTGCCAGAGAATCCAGTGAGCCCACCGCAGCTGCTGACAGCCAGGCTCAGACTAGTAATCTGTGATACCGGGCATTTGCCCCGTGGGTCAGTCCTAATTTCAGCGTGCGAGGGCCGGCCCTCCTTAAATCATACCAGCCCCAACACTTACTCTCCAGCCAAAGCACCTACCAGTGACAGTAAATAACTGAAGGAGCTCAAGAAGTCATACAACGTTAACTACCTAACTACCCAAACTACGATATTCCTCTTATATTTTGTGAATTTATGTTAGAATATTTTGCAAAAATATGTTGCGGTGCATGATGGGGTTTTGCATCTAAAGGCTAAAGTTTCCAGTCTAAAATTTTTTTGCTCTTTAGATTTATGGCCTAAGAGATCAATAGACTTTGGTTCAAATTGGGCAAGATTCCGTATATCCAGGCGGTTTCTGAACATTTTTTGGGCTGGAAAATGTGAGTCAGTGACGGCGCTGTATCGTGTGTGCGTGGGTGTCTGGCTGGCTTTGTGCAGCAGTCATTGTTGCGTCCGTGTTAATAACCAAAGCCAGTAAAACCGCATTATAGAAGTCTTGGTGATGGTTGTTGTGTGTTACATGAAGATAGATCAGTTAATCCACAATGTGTATTCGTACTGTGTTTCACATTTGAGACTCACGCGTTTATATAGTCACTGAGGCAATTTAGGGGTTTGGAAGGTCATTCAAACCGGGGGGCGGGTGGAAAATTTCCAGGGCCAAAAATCGTTCCCAGTCCGAGCCTGCTGGCAACCCTGCGTTTCTGTCAGTTTTCTAACAAAAGCTTGGATATATAAATCATTAATAACATGAAAAGACAACAAAAAAAATTTAAAAAGTATAGCGAAGAACCAGGAAATAAACAAGGTAACATAAAATATTTCCAATAAATTGGCTGTTATTTTACTTTGCTTTAATTTTGAATAAACTTCTGGTTCTGACACCACAGGACGCCTCACAGTCCAGTCCTGCAACAAAGGGTGCTGACAGTGCAGGTCTGCAGCTGTTGATTGAGGGTTGTTCAATTTACAAACATGTAGAAAAAATGGTTTTGGCTAACAGCAAAGACTGATTAGCCTAAACATCAGACCATAAAAAGTTGAAAGCTGTGAGTATGAGGTAATATTTAATGAAATAATATTCCTCTCTATGACAGACTTACCGTAGAATATACAACAGTGCAGCAGCAACAGCAGCAACAGGAGCAATGACAAGGAGACACAGAGCTACAATCCACCACTTCACTGATTCCTGCCCAGCCTCCCCTGGATGAATGAATGGGTTCAGATGGTTAATGGAAGGTTTAAAATGATTTGGTCAGAAGCATTTCAGTTTAAGTTTGACCTGTTCTTCTGTCTTGGCTGGTGAAACACCAACTTGTGTTAATGTTTACAGTTATAGTGATGCCTCTCTGGTTAACCACACCAAACCCAAATGACTGAAATTTCTCCTCATATGCAGCCAGGTTCTACAGACATCTCCAAAGACTTTCTTTTCTAGATTCTACTCTCATAACAGATCTATCAAATGTCAAAACCAACTCCAGAGGATAAGAGTTTGTCTGTTTTGATTCCCTGTTTAACTTTAATTTGTCTTTCAGGTGGTTCTAAACAAACTGCTCTCTACTACTTGGTCTTACCTTCAGATCGGAAGCAGGACTGGATGGATGTCTTATTTTGGGTGAAGCTGACCTCGTTGCTATGGTTGCAGATGATAGATGGATTATTTAGATAGATACTGAGGGAAGCCCCAGTATTGGTGACCTTTGACCTCTCTCCTCCCTCTTGGTGACAGGATTGGTTTTCACAAATGAAGGTGCTGCTGATGCTAAAGTCCACTGTGCTGCAGATCACAGTACATTTATTGGAGGAGGAGGAGGAGGAGGAGGAGGAGGAGGAGGAGGAGGAGGAGGAGGAGGGAGGAGGGAGGAGGAGGAGGAGGAGGAGGGAGGAGGAGGAGAGGAGGAGGAGGAGGAGGAGGAGGAGGAGGAGGAGGAGGGAGGAGAGGAGGAGGAGGAGGAAACTTTCAGACTAACTGGAGACACTGGATCTGAGGGAGAGAGCAGGTGAGAGAAGCTTTAAAAACATTGAAGAACATCAGAGTCTAACTGCTCTGTTCTTTGTAATGTACATATCTTAAATATAAAAGAAAACCCACCTTGAACTGTAACTATGTAATTTGTTGGTAGTGAATAGTCTTTATTTCCAGTCACTCTTATAGAATACTCTCTGCTGTCTGGTTTCTGTAG
>JAGKQL010000056.1:4094688-4137647 GCA_018398635.1 Cyprinodon brontotheroides | reverse complement strand
TATATATATATATATATATATATATATATACCGTAAATTCTCTATGTATTTGGCCCTTGTATTCCCATAAAGTCTCTAATATGGCAGAGGAAATTGAAATAATACAGATCTCCTAATGTCTGAGCAGAAACTATGGCAACGTTTTCACAGGCATACACTCAACATTATACTTGTGTTATTAGTAGCACAGTACAAGCTCTCTTGGCTGGGCGACAGGCCTTACTGCTTAAATATAAGGGAGAACGAACACGCGGCCTTGGGGGCGGGGAGAGCAGCATGATGATGAGGAGAATAGAAAGAGGAGGATGAAAGGAGGAGGAGGAGGAGAAACTGAGGAGGAAAGTCTCGCTGTTAGGTGATTTATTTTTGTATTTTTTTGCATGCTTGGAAGAGCTATGGTATTGTGTACTTTTCAACCAATATGTGAGCTGTGTCTTTGCCAGGTTGTGGAGCACAAATCTCATTCATTTCCCGCAGTAGTGTTTTTGCTCAAATCTTAATAGAAACCCATATCTAATACTGCAGCCTCTATCCCAAGCAAGGCCTGGACCGCGATGTACTTGAGTGAAATAAAGGCCCGTGGGCCTATATGAAAGAGGTTTTACGATTATATATATATATATATATATATATATATATATATATATATATATATATATCATGCCACCACCAACTAAAAGGCATGAAACAGCAGCAGAACTTACTCAGCTTTTCACAAAAAAAGTAAGGTCAGTGTAACAGTCACGCAACACAAGGGGCAACACTGGCCGTGTTGAAACTAGTCAGTGTTTGGCCATCCTTCTATATGTCCGGCGAATTATAAACGCATGGCTGTAAAGTGCAATTGTTCAGAAGAACAGAGGTGTTGATCTCTACCTAGGGTTATGTGGCCTTTAAACAAAAGAAACAAAATAAAATCAACATTGCTTCGTAAACTGAATATCTCTGCGCTTACTGCTTTTCCAACAGTTAAAGCACACTGTAGTCAGTGAGTTAAAAAGCTTGTCTATTAAATGTGTATTTATTGTTGGTAAATATTTATTCATTTTTTTGATTTGGTTTAATTAGTCATAATAAGCATGAATAAGCATATTTTGATTGATTTTCTTTTCTTCTTTTACTTTCACTTTTACATTATCTGTTAGGGCTCTTTTATCTCAACACACTGTCAGGAGGTGATTCTATGGTCAGCCAACCTATATAAATTCATTTTTGACCATTATTGCAAGTTTGACAAAATAAAACATATCAAACTTTGCACTTGTGTGGCCTACTGAATTGTTTTTTAATCCAACTGGAAATATTTGATTTTACAAGTGCATATGAGGACACTTCAAATATGCCAAGGGCTGAAGCCCTTGAAAGACATCTCCCCTTGCTTAATAAAAGACTCCAGTCAATCATTTTGTTAGGTGATATACTCACATCTTTATGAACAAATGCATTATATACATTTTAAATGCATCATTCTTGCAGGACGCATTTATAAAGGAATATAGTAAAAGATTAAATATCCTGTTTAAAAAATATATAGCGTAAATAAGATATATTTCTGTTGAATGTTGATGAATCTCAGATTTCCGACATGTCCCCCCCGTGTTGAAAACTTATTCCTACGCCCTTGGTTGTCACACACAGGGTTCTAAAACTACGCGAAATTACAAATACTTCATTACTTTGTACTTAAGTACACTTTTAGGTATCTATACTGTCCTACTTATTTTTTCTCCCTTACGCTTTTCTGACTTCTATTTATTGCATTTCACATAAGCATCATGTACTTTCTATTCCTTACATTTTCAAACTAACGTTACTCCAGTTTCTCTGTGCTTCGGGTTTAATGCTAGAGGTCATGGATTAGCGTTGCGCTCATATGCTTCTCTCCAGACCTCCTGCTCAAAGCAAAGCCTAAGCGCCTCCCCTGTTCCTCCCATATTTACTTTCGCTCCGCTTTTTCCTCCGTTTCTTGATGAGAGACAAATCGATATTGTCATTAATTTGCGCGGCTTAAACCAGGGTACAGGATGAGGACAATTCATGTTAAGCCGATAACTCTAAATTAAAGTTGGCGCTGCATATGGTTGTAAGGAATATCTCTTATTGAACTATTATAACGGGCGGCTGCGGAATTACATCCCAAAAGCCGGACTTTCATCTTTTACGATAGAATAATCTGTTATCTGCAGTGTCGTGGGAAGGCCGAAGCAGAAGTTAACAAGCTATTGATGGTCATTTTTGTGGTATTTGCAGATTTAAAATTGTTACATTGACGATTTTATTTCACTTTTATTTCAAATAACCTTCGGGTTCTGACAGTGCAGGACACCTCACAGTGCAGTCCTGCAACGAAGGGTCCTGACAGTGCAGGTCTGCAGCTAGTCTCTCTCTATTGTTTGAGGGATGTTCAATTTAAGAACATGTAGAAAAACTGGAGAAATACTTATTCCTTCCTCCAGATCACAGTACATTTAGAGAGGAGGGGAGGTAACCTTCAGACTGGAGACTGGCATGTAAATCAAAGGGTTAACAAATGTCAACCATAGCCTTTTCTAAATGTTAATATACATGTCTACAACTTTAAATATATAATTATATCATGTTAAACTTTCATGAGCCAAATGTTTTTCATTCTTTGTGCATTTTTACTAATCTACACTCTTTGTCACATGCAATATTGTGAGAGTAATGGATTTGTGATTTGTAAATAGAACTGAAGCAGAAACTTTATTTTTATATAAAATTAAAGGGAAAAAAGGTATGCCTCTGTGTATTTAAACCTAGCTGTTAGTTAAAAACATTTGTTAAGAGAGCAGACTTTCAGAAAAAGGGGTAGGCTTTAATGGATGAATAGCGCCTCCTAGAGGAAAGTTGGTAGATAAGGTTACATTATACCTGCTTTTAAAATGAGAGTAATGGATTTGTGATTTGTAAATAGAACTGAAGCAGAAACTATTTTTTAATAAAAAATCTATGGGAAAAAATGTATTTGTATTCATATGTAAATCAGGACTTTGAATAAATGGCTTCATGTTCTCAAAGACCATGGTTGTTTGGATGATGCACATTTATTAAATATGTGCTAAGAACTAATTGAAAATAAGAACTGAAACAATTCCAGCAATGGAAATAGATCATATAGATACCTTTTTTGTTTTTTTATGAAAAAACACAGATTTCAAATATGCCTCTGTGTGTTTGAACCTAGGTGTGTTATCTCTTTAAAAACATTTGTTAAGAGAGCAGACTTTCAGAAAAAGGGGTAGGCTTTAATGGCTAAATAGCGCCTCCTAGAGGACAGTTGGTAGATAAGGTTACATTATTCCTGCTTTTAAAATGCATTTCTTTATTCATCTGGGGGTCAAACATGAAAAGCATAAAACATTAACATGATAGTGGGGTAACATGCTGAAAGTTTTATTTATTTCAAAGATCTACAGAGCTCAGCTTGGTTAAACACCACTCCACACATTCAAACTCCTTTTAAACAGATTTGAGTTTATTTACAGATGTTTAAATTGAAATAAAACAGGTAATCAATGCATTACAGTGAATCAAGGTTAACCAAAACTTCCTGTGCAAATTAACTTGAGAAAGTGCAACTAAAAATCAGGGACAATAAAAACAACCAAGGTTTTGGCAACTGATGTTTTGTGAATAAAAAAGAAAAAGAAAACAACAACTGAAAATTATATCCCCATACAAGGTAGAGCACATCCATTTATTTCACATGTCTTAGTTAATCAGCTTCCTCTTCAAATTTCATATATTTTCACTCAAGTCAGAGTTTAAAGCAAGGCAAAGTGATAATTAAGATAATTAAAATTGATTTACATAAATAAAGTAATAAAACATGTGCATAATATGTAAAGAATACATAACATAAAAAAGGCTACATAGCAACAGAATTAAAATAAAGCAAGAATAAAAAGATAATAAATAAAAAAAATTAAAAGAAACAATAAAGCCTTTTAAAACAAGTTCACAAACTAAGTCTAGCTATTAATAAAAGCCAAAGAACAGTAGAAGGTTTTAAGCTGAGTAATAAAGGTAGGTAGCAAAGGGAGCCAACCTCAGGTTATTCCATATAAGCTATATCTATAGATTCTGTATATATATCTAATTTGTCTGCACCATCAACAACAAGTCAAATTGGTTGTAAGTGCAAACCTACCTGGCAATAAACCTGATTCTGATTCTGATAAGAAAGGCTCTGATTTCAAGTAGATAAAAATGTGCATAACAGAACGATTCATCCTAGATGTACCTTTTCCCTAAAAAGTTACCCAAGTAAATGTAACTAGTTACTAACTACCTCTGGTCCTATAGGGTCAAGTAGCTTTACCAGCCTATAAGATCAAAGGGTCATAGCAACATGTAAACAACTCATCACGTTAAAAATGGTTGAAAACCTTTTAAATCATTTTCATTACATATGCTGTCTGTTATACAAGTGTTAAACTTTCCAGGTGATGATGACTCAAGGCAGACTAAAGCATTTCCACCTGCAGGACTTTGGATCCCTTCCTCCAATTTAAATAATCTTGGTATTTATTTCTGGGAGACCCACACATACTGACAGACATTTGCTGTAATGAGAGAACCGTCTCAGTGGAAGCTTTTAAATGACTGGTTAATCTTTATTCCAACCCTTTACTCATGTCCCTGAGATGCAGATCACAGAAGCAACTGAAATGTTTTCCTACATTAAGAGACCAAGACCTTAGAAATGAGGGAAGAGCTCAAACATTTAGGTCACCTTGAAAGAGGGGCATTATAGATGGAGAAGTAGTCGTAGGAGAAAGCTTGAGCATGGCCCTGAAGAAAGGAATGATAAAGCATATGCCAGTCAGTGAAAGGGCTGGAAAATATAGATTAAAAATCTAATCTGATATTTTTCCAACTAAATCTGATTCTTTTTTTTTTTCTCGCTGCCTTTAGTTTCAAAACAACAATGACAAATAACAGACTGATTTAACAAATTAGCATATTTTCAATAATCCTAACTGGAAGCGGATGATTAACAATATAGTTAATGTTGCATTATTAACTAATGTTGGAACAAAAGCTCTTATTATTTGATGGTTGTTGGACTGATTCTAATCAACATATGAGGAAAACTGGTTTGTTTTAAGATGTAGTTGAAAAACTATGCATAAGCTAAAAGCAAAGACAGATTAGCCTAAAGATCAGACCTAAAGAAGTTGTAAGCTGTGACTAAGAGGTTTAATGAGATAATATTCCTCTCTATGAGACTTACCATAGAATGTACAACAGTGCAGCAGCAGCAGCAGCAACAGGAGCAATGACAAGGAGATGCGTACGTACAATCGGCTTCTTTACTGATTCCTGCCCAGCCTCCCCTGGATGAATGAATGGGTTCAGATGGTTAATGGAAGGTTTAAAATGATTTGGTCAGAAGCATTTCAGTTTAAGTTTGACCTGTTCTTCAGTCTTGGCTGGTGAAACACCAACTTGTGTTAATGTTTACAGTTATAGTGATGCCTCTCTGGTTAACCACACCAAACCCAAATAAATTTCTCCTCATATGCAGCCAGGTTCTACAGAGACCTCCAAAGACTTTTTAGATTCTACTCTCATAAACAGATCTATCAAATGTCAAAACCAACTCCAGAGGATAACAGTTTGTCTGTTTTGATTCCCTGTTTAACTTCCATTTGTCTTTCAGGTGGTTCTAAACAAACTGCTCTCTACTACTTGGTCTTACCTTCAGATCGGAAGCAGGACTGGATGGATGTCTTATTTTGGGTGAAGCTGACCTCGTTGCTATGGTTGCAGATGATAGATGAATTATTTAGATAGATACTGAGGGAAGCCCCAGTATTGGTGACCTCTGACCTCTCTCCTCCCTCTTGGTGACAGGATTGGTTTTCACACATGAAGGTGCTGCTGATGCTAAAGTCCTCTGTGCTGCAGATCACAGTACATTTATTGGAGGAGGAGGAGAAGGAGGAGGAGGAGGAGGAGGAGGAGGAGGAGGAGGAGGAGGAGGAGAAGGAGGAGGAGGAGGAGGAGGAGGAGGAGGAGGAGGAGGAGGAGGAGGAGGAGGAGGAGGAGGAGGAGGAGGAGGAGGAGGAGGAGGAGAAACTTTCAGACTAACTGGAGACACTGGATCTGATGGAGAGAGCAGGTGAGAGAAGCTTTAAAAACATTGAAGAACATCAGAGTCTAACTGCTCTGTTCTTTGTAATGTACATATCTTAAATATAAAAGAAAACCCACCTTGAACTGTAACTGTGTAATTTGTTGGTAATGTATAGTCTTTATTTTCAGTCACTCTTATAGAATACTCTCCGCTGTCTGATTTCTGTAGATTCTTTAATGTCACTGATTCTGCACTAGAAAACACAGCTCTACTTTTCACAGTTGGTCTACCTGGTGAGAATGTTCCTAGGACTGATGAAGAATTATAGAGGAATGTAAGCATCTCAAACTCTTTAGGAACATCAGCATTTGTAAGATCTAGAGTTAAATTGTCTCCAGTCTTCACATAAACTTGGATCGTTCCACCTGTAAAACAAAACAAATGAATTATAGTTAGAACTAAAAGCATGATCATCACCTCTGAACAAACCCAATGTGAGACAGTAATTCCCTCTAAGCCTAAGCCAAACTTAGAGACAGGAACTGCCACCAAGCATTGGTGACAGCCATTATATTTCTATTTTCCATCATGGTGGATGGAGTCTTGCCCACTCCTCTTTATAGGGCCGCTTGGTTGATTTCACGCTGCGATTCTGAATCAGTCTCATCTCATTTTGAAGCTATTAGGATGAGGAATTACTGGAGTATTCTATGGCAGCCATTCAGGCCATGGTGAGGCGGACCAGTCTGTGTGATGGAAGATGCCAAGCTACCAGCACTCAGACACTATTGGAGCAGAATCCCAAACTAAAAGCGTTCTGGTGGGTAAAATGGAACGGATCATGGAGAGAGCTGTATGTTCAGAAAGACGAGAGCAACCAAGAAATTTGATGTTTTTTTTGTTTTTTTTTGTTTTTGTTTTTTTCTCCCAGGTTGGGGTCTCAACCGCACCCTCTCCTAAATACATCTCAAGTCTCCGCTAAGTGCGGAGCCCATTCCCCTCGCTCCTGCTCTCCCTCCCGCTGGCTGGCGCTTGGGGCTCACCGGTGCACTGGGGGTGGATGCCCGGGGACTGCTGGCTCATTCCTGGCGGCCTTCTCCGCTGGCCCCGGCCGGCCGGGCTTTTTGCTGGGGCTCCTGTCTGGGGATCGGGTGCCCTTTGGGGCCTCGGATCCCTGGGGCCTGGGACTGGATCCGCTTCGGGGTGGGGCTGGCTGTTGTTCGGGCATTTTCGGGGTCGGTGTCGGTGCCTTCGCCACGATGCCTGTTCCTGGGCGGTGTTTCTTTCCTATGCCGGTTCTGTGGTATCGCGGGGGGGAGCTGCACGGCATGGTGGGTGCGGGTCTTGGGTCCTGTTTTGGGCTCCGGTTTTTCCGCTCGCACTTCTCCTCTTGCATATTTATTTTAATTGTAATTATTCATTTATTAATTAATTAATTTATTTACCTATTTATTTATTTAGGTTTTTTCTTCTCTCCTCGGTGGGGGGGAGCGGTTGCGGGCGGGTCGGTGTCTGGTGTCCGCTGTCGCATTGTGAGGGCTCCTTTTTTTTTTTTGGGGGGTTTGGCATGTCTGTTTTCTCGGGGCGGGCGGGCCTGCTGGGTGGGTCCTGCTGGCGCGCGCTGCTGGTGTGTGGGGGTCCGGCAGCTCCGGGGGGTGGTGTTGGGGGGTCGGGTCGGGCGGGCTGGCTGCGCTTGGCTGGGTATTCGGGTGGGTTTTCCTCTGGAGGCATGGCGGAGTTGCTCTGTTCTCGCTGATCGCTGGGCGGGTGGTGGGGCTGCGGGGCGGTGGGGGGCTTGGAGTGGCTATGGCCGGGCGCTGTGTTGGGGGGCCGGGGCGGCGAGCTGCTCTGGCCGCTGTGTCAGGGCCTGGTGCTGCGGGGCGGGAGGGGCGGCGGACGTGGCTGTGCTGCTTTGGCTTCGTCCGTGGGGGGAGCGGGGCGTGGTTCACCTCGCTTCTGGCTTTGTGCTGCCCCTCGGCTGCTGGGGAGGTGGTTGCGCGCCGCTACAGTCTGCTCTTCTTGCGGTCTTGCGCCCGGGCGGCTTTTCTGCTCTCGGCTGATTCTGTGCGCTGTGTGTTTCGCTGCGCTGCTGTTGTTTCGTGTGTCTGTGGGGCTGGGGCTTCGGGTCGGCGCTGTGGGGGCGCTGGTGTTCGTGCCCGCCCTACTGGGGTGGCCGGCTGCCACGGGCGGGCCCGCTGGACTCGCCCCCTCGCTGCTCCCCGGCGCCGGCATGGTGGTGGCTGGGGCTTCTTCGTGGCTGTCCCTCCTCCTCCCTTGGTGGGGGCTCTGATTTCCCGGGCTGGCCCCCGCCTTTGGTGCCTTCGGCTTCTGGGGTCCCTTTGGGCTCTGGGGCTTTGGGTCTCCTCAGCGCTGGACTCAGTGCTCTGGGGGTGTGCCTCTCCTGCTCTCCACAACCACTATTGAGCATTTTTCTATGGTTAAAACTTTACATGCACAAGTTCACCCTCACAAACAATTACAGGTGCTTGGCTTCAGGTACTTAGAGATTCACTTCCAAACAGAAACCCCACATTCATATCTTCAGGTAACACAGAGTACATGTCAGACTTAATATTACTTTAGCTATAGTTTCAAGGTGTTTGCTTTATTGTATATCTCGTACTATGTCTTTTGGTTGTGCTGTTCTTTTTTTTTCATCTCATTGCAGGTGATGAAGCAGACTGAAAATGTTTTGTCATTGTCTCCTTCCTATCTCCTCTTTTTCTTTCATCTTTTGTCCTTTTTTTTCTTTTTCTTTTTCCTTCTTCTTCTTCTGTTTTTCTGCTCTACTTACATTGCAGTGTCCATATGAACTGTAAAACTCCCTGCATAATTATAATAAAGCAATTTATATACATAGAAACAAGTGTAGCTAGTATGGCAATTGCCATACCGCTACACTTGTGAAAGTAAAATCTGTTGGGCTCCTTTTGGCATCAAGACAATTATTCTTGTTGCCACCTTGCCAGAAAGGACACTGTAAAAAGAAAAAAAAAAAAAAAAAAGAAGAAATTTGGATGATTTGATTTTTGGCATTAAGAGTTCTAGTAAGACTCTAAGGAGGACAGTAAATCCAGCATCTCCCTGAACAAAAACAATTGTGATTATTTGAATCTGGCTCCATGTGTCTCTTTCTCCTGGATGTTATGGAAACAGATGTTCTGCTCCATCTATGGTCTGGGATCCAGGAGGAAGCAAGGTCAACCTGAGGGACACTACATCTTTATGGACTTCTTATGGACTTGGCAACCATACACCAACAATGTCGCCATGGCTACAGATATATGTGGCCTCATCTCACCACATCCCCTGGCTTCCATGTGCTCTATGCAGGGTTGTTATTTTTGTTTTTGGGCAACCTTACATTGAAAGGGCAAAGTGGTCAGTTACTTTTCATTTCTGAGGCACTGGTTTAGTAAAACTGTAATGACCCTGTTACAATTAGTCACAACTTTTCACAGACAGTAGAAATAGTTGGATGCATCCTTAAGAAGTTTCCACAATCCAACTAACTTACAAAGGTATATCAGGGGGTCGGATATAGGCAACTGATTTGACTGTAATAGGAGAAAACATACTAATTAAAATAATTTATTTAAAATCAAGTGTTACCTTGCACTCTGAATAAGAAACACAGGACCAGAAACGGCAGATTGATGAGTTTCATCTTGACACCAGGAAGTGAGGCGTCTCTGTTGGATATAAAAACATGTGAGAGATTCTGCTATAAAATTGGAATGAGAAAAAAGAATTGGACCACACACTCATAGTATATATATATATATATATATATATATATATATACATGTATGTATGTATGTATGTATATATATATATATACACACATGCATATATACATATATATATACATATATACATGTATGTATGTATATATACAGTGATGGGAGTAACAGTGTTGAAAGTAACGGCGCATTAACGGGCGCTATCTTTTTAGTAACGAAGTAATCAAAATGATTACTCTTACTGTAACTATAACGCAGTTACAATTGCCGACACCCCGCTATTGCATCGCGCTACTCAGGTCGCGACAATTAACCTTGTTTCATGATAGGACTTGTGCGCTTTGTGATGAGAGAGGGGAGGATGGAGAGTGAGGGAGGACTTCAGCGGCAAAACAGCGCTTTCCAGATGGAAATACTGGTGTTACGTCGAGCTGCGTTTCCCCATCAGATACGGTTCCTATGGCAAGCCGATTGGGCCAATAATCGTCCGCACAATAACGCCAGTTCCAACCCGTATTTTACGCAAGTGCGCTGCTTTTTATGTCACTGCGCATTCTGGCTGGAAACGCACGGTGACGTAAAAAACGCGCGCTCGCGTAAAATACGTGCGGTGGCCAATGCCACCCTAAATGACAGCCTTGCCACCCCTGCTGCCACCTCAGTTGGCGGGAGGGGTGGCAAGGCTTATAAATTTTGGATCATTTGAGAATTATGACCGCTAATTTCTAATGTCGGACTGCAATGAATGCAGCACGAGATGACGGAGAGCAACTGAGACTGATTAGTTTTGAAAACCGAATGGGGCAAAGCGAGGGAGGCAGGGGTCATGGGGAGAGGAGACACGGGATGAAACAGGTAAAAACTGATTAACCATCTATGGAAAAATTAAATCATAATGAAAGCACAATGTTGCTAGCATAGCTGCAATGCTGATTATGAGATGATAAAAATCAGGTTGCAGAACGTTATTTCTCTAACTATGATGTTAGTTAGGCCTGACGCCTCAGGCTCATAAAGACATATTTGCGGGCAAATATGACAGAAAAGAGACGATCAAGTTTGGTTGTACTCAAATCAAAATGCACAAAGGCATTGGATCTAAATAAAGTTGTGAAGCGTTTTGCTGAACAACATGGACATCGCCGCATTCAGCTGTTATAGTCATGTTAACTTTACGTTATTCTCTCTGGTGAGCCTTTACAGGGCTGCTTTGGCACCTGAGAAAATCTGATATTTCCTTTAATAAAACCAAAAGTGTTAAGTTAAAAATGTGATACTGGTGTAAATCCTGCTTTATATGAAGCAGTGTTGTTGTTTCTTTTTTTGTATATATAGTATAAAAACTATTCAGAAATGACCTGAATGAACCTAATCACAAAATATTTTGTACTTTTTCAGACTGGAAGCAAAATGTATTTGTATGTTGCTTCTTTTCAGATTTGTGGAGTTCTGGGGGTAACATACAGTACCTGCCTTTTTGTTGATTTGTTGATACAGCAGCTCTATCTACAGCATATTTACATGCTGTGAGAAAGGGGCTTCTCCACCCCCAGCTCACGTCAGGACTGGCCCTCACCAATAAAGGTTAAAGAAGACGGAAACTAGGCAACTGAAAATATCGTGAAGACGGGTGCGTATTTATTTACAGTGCGGAAGTGAGCATACAAAAATATGAGAAACAAAAAACTGAATAAACGCAAAAGAAAACCGGCCTCAATCAGGCAACACAAAATATAAACTATAACTAAGACTTTAAATACAAACTTCCTTGCACTTACTTTTCCCTTAAACACAGCCTCGCAGCAAGCGTGTGTTCAGCTCACCCTCTCTCACTAGAATGAAAAAGCCCTGCCCTTTTAAAAGGCTTACAATCTCCAACTTACATCTAATTGGCTCAGAAATCAACCAATAGGAAAATAATGTTACAAAAAGTATTAAAAACACACTTTTAAATCCCCATACAAAATATCATAATATTCCCAAACCAACAATATAAATACTAGAAATGACACAGACAATATTTACACTCATACATGTTTGCAATCCAGCAATACAATAATATTTTCCCCAAAACATTCAACTTCCGGGTGCCAAAAGCTCTCTCCACTGCCAGATCAGTGTATAAGAACTTTGGTTCCGAGAGGCTCTGGTTTCCTCCCGGACCTGATTGTTGACGCACCAGAATGTGAGTAGAGCGGAATGTTTGAATGTAACGTGGGGGTTATTGCAATGCGTGTGGATTACGGTGTCGAGACAACGGGTACCGCGCTGCTCGCTAAGATGGTGAGTAACTGAATGTTCGGACCGAATGTACATACTATTTTGCGTGTGTGTCATCTCGCGCTAGCCGCGGTAAAGAGGAAACTTGTAATGAACAAATGTTTGGCAGGCTACAGGTGCTACGTGCGCATGCGCGTGTGTGTGTGTGTGTGTGAATGAGAGTGTCTGTGAGTGTCGGCGAGTTCTGTGAGTGTAGGCGAGTGTAGGTAGTGGCGTTTCTGTGAAAAATGTAGTTATGATGTAATTACCATCCCTGGTCATTTTTCACATTTCCTCCCCCTTCGGTTGGCTCGCCATCCTGGCGAGACAGGAAGTCTGCTACCGGGTTTTCTGACCCCGCCCTGTATTTCACCGTGAACCTGAAGGGTTGCAAAGAGAGAAACCAACGTGTAATACGTGCATTAGAGTCTTTCATTCTCCCCAGCCATTGCAACGCTCTGTGGTCAGTCTCTAGCAAAAAGTCTCTGCCCAACAGGTAATACTTGAATGTCTCTAGTGCCCATTTCACGGCAAGGCACTCAAGCTCCACCACCGAGTACCTTGTTTCCTGGGGGAAAAACTTCCGGCTAATGTAAGCCACCGGCCTCTGTTGCTCTGCCTCCCCCTGGAGAAGGACTGCCCCCAGCCCAACCCCAGAGGCATCCGTCTGCACAGTAAAAGTCTGCTCAAAGTCTGGACTCTGCAGCACAGGCTCACTAATCAGAGCCCCTTTCAAATCCTGGAAGGCCTGCTCCTGCACCTCCCCCCACTCCACTTTCGCCGACCCCGAGTCAGGTCAGTGAGGGGTGCAGCCCGGGCGGCAAAGTTCGGAATGAACCTCCGATACCACCCGGCAAGGCCCAGGAAAGAGCGGACGTCCTTCTTGGTCCGTGGTCGCGGGCAGTCTCGGACCGCCTCGACCTTGTCCTTCTGCGGCTTGATCACCCCATTGCCAATGATATGGCCCAGGTAACGAACCTCCTGCTGGGCCAGGGAACATTTCTTAGGGTGGACGGTCAAGCCAGCCTCGCTGATGCGCCGGAACACCTGGGCCAGGTGTTGGAGGTGCTCCCCCCAGGTGGCGCTCCATACCACGACGTCGTCAAGGTAAGCTGCGGCGAAGCCCCCCATGCCCTCCAGGACATGGTCCATGAGTCTTTGGAAGGTCGCCGGTGCCCCCTGCAGGCCAAAGGGCATGGTTGTGAACTGGTACAGGCTTTGAGGGGTGCGAAAGGCAGTGTATTGCTTTGCCCCCTCGGCCATCGGCACCTGCCAATAACCCCTGCAGAGGTCAAGGGTCGTGATGTACGACGCCCTCCCAAGCCCCTCGATCAAGTCGTCCAGTCTGGGCATTGGGTAGGCGTCGAATGTAGACTGAGAGTTCAATTGTCTAAAATCAATACAAAAGCGGATGCTGCCATCCTTCTTTGGGACCAGCACCACCGGACTGCTCCAACTGCTGCTGGACCGCTCAATGACCCCCAGCTGCTTCATGACATCCAGCTCCTCCTGCAGAGCGGGTAACAACCGCTCTGGGATACGGTACATCTTCTGCCGCACTGGATTAGTGTCTTTAAGCTGGAGGTCATGCTCCACCAAGGACGTGCGCCCAGGCTGCTCGGAAAACAGGCCAGGCCGGATGATGGCCTGCAACTCCTCTGCTTGCTGCACTGTCAGGTGGGAGACATCCGGGTCAGTTGGTGCAGCAGCTGCAGGGAAGAACTGCTCCTGCGGCTCCACATCACCCTCCACGTCCTGCACCAGGAGCTGCAGGCTGGGCGTCCCCCGCTCATGCCACTTCTTTAGCAGGTTAATGTGGAAGGCCTGCTTGCCCTTTCGTCGTCCCGGCATCTCCACCTCGTAGGTCACCGGCCCCAGCTGACGTGCCACGGTGTAGGGACCTTGCCAGCGGGCCAGCAACTTGTTCTCCGTCGTTGGCAACAGCAAGAGAACCTGCTGCCCTGGTGCGAAGCTCCTCTGCCTCGCCCTCTGGTCGTACCAGCGTGCCTGGGTCTGCTGGGCCTTGGTCATGTTCTCCTCCACCAAGCTGGCCATCCTCCCCATCTTCTCCTGGATCCTCAGGACATAGGAGAGCACGCTGTCTGGCTCCTGGAGTTTTGGGGTCACCCAGGCATCACGGAGTAGATCCAGCGGGCCCCGGACCTGGCGCCCATACAGCAACTCAAATGGGGAGAAACCAGTGGAAGCCTGTGGTACCTCCCTATAGGCGAAAAGGAGGTATGGCAACCACTGGTCCCAGTCTTTGCCGTTCTCTGCTACAAACTTTCGTAGCATTGACTTCAGGGTTTGGTTGTATCGTTCCACCAGCCCATCAGTCTGGGGGTGGTAGGGAGTGGTCCGTATCCCCTTAATCCCCAGCAAACTATACACTTGTCTAAGTGTCTTGGATAGGAATGCGGTGCCTTGGTCTGTCAGTATTTCATGTGGTATGCCTACACGAGATATCAGTTGTAACAGTGCTCTTGCAACTGACCCTGCCGTTATCTTTCGAAGGGGGAATGCTTCCGGGTAACGTGTGGCATAATCACACATGACTAGAATGAACCTGTGTCCTGACCTGGTTCTTTCCAAGGGTCCTACAATGTCCATCCCTATCCTCTGAAATGGAACGCCTATGATGGGAAGTGGTTGCAGAGGAGAGGGTCTAGCCTTGTGTTTGCTAGTGAGTTGGCAGGTTGAACATGTGCGACAGTATTTCTGAACATCAGTGTAGAGCCCTGGCCAGTGAAAGCGTTGTGCAATTCTCTCTAGGGTCTTAACAGTACCCAAATGCCCCGCCCAGGGTATATCATGACCGAGACCAAGCACTTTCTCTCTCAGGCATTCCGGCACAACTACCTGCTCTACACTGCCATCTTCAGGTTGGTGGTAGAGTAGGCCATCTCTCACAAAATAATATTCACCAGTTAGCCCCTTAGCCACACCAGTTTGCACACCATCAATTTCTGTCACCTTAGCAAATGCATCCTTCAAAGAGTCATCATTCTTCTGCAGATCACTAAGATTATGGGGAGGCTTCCACACAACTTCATCGACAGGTTTCGGCAACTGGCTGGCAACCTTATCTGCTGTGCCTTGCAGCTTAGCACGTCGTCGTTGCCTACGTGTCTTGGGTGTTTTCGTGGCAACAGGGGGGTCAATGTCACACTGGCTATAGGGCAACATCTCACACACTTCTCTCTGTGCTTCTTCCTGAGCATCCTCCTCAGCAAACTGCTTAGCCATGGCCCTTGTTACGACCATGCTAACAGGCACTGATGACAACACCAGATCAGGCAAAATAAGGACGTCCTGACCTAGCACTACAGGATACCGTAATCCTTGTACAATGCCTGCCCTCAGCAAAAAGGCTTGCCCCTGAACCTCCAGACAAATATCTACCACAGGGTACACATGCTCGTCTCCATTCACACAACACACCCTAAGCTGCTCTGCCACCAATACAGCTGACTTATCAATCAGGTGTGGCTGGACTAGGGTGTGTGTACTGCCAGTGTCAAGTAGCGCAAATGTGGGCTTTTCATTCACTGTTACACGAATTGTCTGCACTTTGGATACAGCATCATCTGCTCTCGGGACATTACAAAAACTGGACCCCTGAGGCTTCCTGTTCGGGCAGTCTCTGGCAATGTGGTTAGGTTTACCACAGTTATGGCATGTAAAAGGCGGCCTATGTGTGGTAGTTGCGGGTGTCGGTTGTCTAGGCAGTGGTGTGTAGGGGCGTTTCCTAATGGTCCTACTCTCGTTTTTCCTATCATACTTTCAACAGTTTCCCGGTTTAAATCTTTTCTTTTCCCGCAGCGTTCACTATTATTTTGATTTTTTTGTTTTCTTTTGTCATCTCGCACTACAATTGATCACTTGTACCATGAAAACCACATTGTAGCTCATATAACCAATGAAAACCTTTACTTGATAAATTCCCTTCTTTGAATTTGATCAACACTGATAAGCTGTCACACCTTTCTCCATTTTATTTTTAACCCGTTTCCCTTGTTTTACTTTTTTCACCACTATTTTCTAGAATTTCTTTGTCAGTTACTTTTAGAGGCCTTCCTCCATTACTCCCCTGCTAATCCTTTTGTTCTCCACCAAGCTGCACTGAGATCTTTTCCACATCAATCTTGTTGATGCATATAGCTTTGCCTTGAGCCGCTTCTCTCCCTGATTAACTACTTTGAATATTTTTACTTTGTCATCATTTTGTTTGTCAATGGAATATCTAGATGGTTCATTAATTGATTGTTTTATGCTGGGACTCCCCTTCAATTGGCCTCTGCTTTACCCCTTTTCAATTTTTTAATTCTACTTTATTCCAATCTTCTTCCTTTTCACTATTTCCTTATTCCTTCCCCAAAAAAAATAACTTCCTGTTTCCTTGCCCACTCATTTTCAGTTTATTTATATAGCACCAATTCACAACACATGTCGTCTCAAGACACTTACAGTTCACTAAATCATACAGTCAAATTTATACAAAATTTTTCTATCTAAGGAAAACCAGTTGATTGCATCAAATCATTGACTCTTTCAGCAATCCCACAGACTAAGCATGCTTGTAGCGACGGTGGAAGGGAAAAACTCCCTTTAACAGGAAGAAACCTCCAGCAGAACCAGACTCAGTGTGAGTGGCCATCTGCTGAGGCCAACTGGGGTTCATACCAAAAGTAGGACATTTCTGCTGGATAACATCTACTGGCTTCATAAATATTATATATAAATATTATATATTTATATATATAGAGAGATAGAATACAGTCCAGAGTAAAGAACTGGATCATTTTCTTTATCAAGTAAAGCTACTAGTTTTAAATCACATTATTTTTAAATACTTTGATTTTGCATTTATATTCCAATGTTTTCAAGATGACAAAATATTGTAAAGTGAACGGATTGTATTTGCTTGACTACTGGCAGCAGTTTAACACACGCACACATTACTGCAAAAGCATGGTGGTGGCAACATCATGTGATGTTGGGAAGCTTCGGCTCTAGCCCCTGATATTTTCCCATCAGAGTTAATACGGAAATTGACTAGGTAAATCCAACCATTTTTAAAATGAGTCTCAGACTTTGAAAGAAGAGCAAATAATCTCCTTCGACTTGAAACATGCCCTAGAGCTGCACTTTAAGCATGTTCATAGAAAAGACCCAGTTAAGGTTTAAATCTAAATTTGGTTAAGAATCTGTTGCAGCTCTTCTAAAAATTGATATTTCAAAGAGACCAAGCTGTATAGGATGTGACAGAGTTTTGGCTATCATGGAAAAAGGAATGATCTAAAAATCCTGGTCTCCTAGATGTGCAAAGCAGGTGAGGACAAAAATTTTAAAGCAGTATCTGAAGGGAAAGGTGTCTGAAAAGTACTGAGGCGGCAGAAAACATATGCATTCCAGGCTTTCCTTTTTTATTTTTGCAATTTGAAAATTATGTTTAATTTTTTGTGTGTTCTAATTTTCTTCTGGGTGTTAGACCCACTTAGAGACAGATTTTATTGCAAATTTTGTACACACTGGGTGTATACAAAAAAGAACAGCTCTATCACAGCTGTCATATTTGTGTTTCCTTTTTTCTTTATTTTTCTCTTTTTCACCCTCCACTAAGTAGGCTGGGTGGTCCTTTTGTGGAAAGATTCCCTACTTCCTGGTTTCTGAGAGATCTGACTTAAGTCCATCCATTGGTTCCCCAGTTCCACCTCAACCAGACATTTCCATTTAAAAAAGTGCAGCAGTGATAAAAAGTAAAGCATCAGTGATCAAATATATACCAGCCATATGACTGGTATACAGGTGCTGGTCATAAAATTAGAATATCATGAAAAAGTAGATTGATTTCAGTAATTCCATTTAAAAAAGTGAAACTTGTATATTATATTCATACATTACATACAAACTCATATATTTCAGATGTTTATTTTGTTTAATTTTGATGATTACAAATGACAACAAAATGAAAATCTCAAATTCATCATATCAGAAAATTAGAATATTACTGAAGACCAATAAAAACAAAGGATTTATAGAAATGTTGGCCAACTGAAAAGTATGAACATGAAAAGTATGAGCATGTACAGCACTCAGTATTTAGTTGGGCCTCCTTTTGGCCTGTATTACTGCAGCAATGCGGGCGTGGCATGGAGCTTCCATCAGTCTGTGGCACTGCTCAGGTGTTATGATAGCCCAGGTTGCTCTAATAGTGGCTTTTAGCTCTTCTGAATTGTTGGGTCTGGTGTATTGCATCTTCTTCTTCACAATACCCCATAGATTTTCTATGGGGTTAAGGTCAGAGAGTTTGCTGGCCAATTAAGAACAGGGATACCATGGTCCTTCAACCAGGTACTGGTAGCTTTGGTACCGTGTGCAGGTGCCAAGTCCTGTTGGAAAATGAAATCTGCATCTCCAAAAAGTTGGTCAGCTGCAGGAAGCATGAAGTGCTCTAAAACTTCCTGGTATGTGGCTTTCGCTGACCCCTGGACCTCAGAAAACACAATGGACCAACACCAGCAGATGACATAGCACCCAAAAACCATCACTGACTGTGGAAACTTTGCACTGGACTTTCGGCAACGTGGATGAAGTGCCTCTCTTCTTTTCCTCCAGACTCTGGGACCTTGATTTCCAAAGGAAATGCAGGCTACTTTCATCGAAGGAACATGACTTTGGACACTCACCAGCAGTCAGTCCTGTTTCTCTTTAGCCAGGCAAGACAGCTTCTGACACTGTCTAATGGTTCAAGGTAGCTTGACACGAGAATACGACAGCAAACATGTCTTTTCTGTCTGTGTGTGAGTGGTTCTTAGGCTTTCCCACTCCAGCTGCAGTCCACTCTTTGTGAAGGTCTCCCCACATTTTTGAATGGGTTTTGTTTCACAATCCTCTCCAGAGATGCGATTTATCTCTTGCTTGTACACTTTTTTCGACCACATCTTTTCCTTCCCTTAAGCCTCTCTGTGTGTGCTTGGACACTGAGCTCTGTGAACAGCCAGCCTCTTTAGCGATGACCTTTTGTGTCTTGCCCTCCTTGTGCAAGGTGTCGATGGTCGTCTTTTGGACAACTGTCAAGTCAGCAGTCTTCCCCATGATTGTGTAGCCTATAGAACTAGACTGAAAGACCATTTAAAGGCTTTTGCAGGTGGTTTGAGTTAATTAGCTGATTAGAGTGTGGCACCAGGGGCCATCAATTTTGAACCTTTTCACAATATTCTAATTTTCTGATATGATGAATTTGAGATTTTCATTTGTTGTCATTTGTAATCATCAAAATTAAACAAAATAAACATCTGAAATATATGAGTTTGTATGTAATGTATGAATATAATATACAAGTTTCACTTTTTAAATGGAATTACTGAAATCAATCTACTTTTTCATGATATTCTAATTTTATGACCAGCACCTGTATATTCCAACATTCAGCACTTTTTATTTATTTATTTATTTTAAACCCATTTAATTCAACAGTTCAGCAGTCTAATGGCGGTGGGGAAGAAGCTGTTTTCCCAGAGGGCAGCAGGGAGAACAGTTCATGGTGGGGGTGTGAGGGGTTATTTATAATGTTATGGGCTCAGGACACGCAGCGCTGGGATGAAATGTCTTTAATGAAGGGAAGAGGAGCCCCTATGATCTTCTCTGCTGTTCTCACCACTCTCCTCACCTTCCTCCAGTCTGAGGCGCTGCAGCCTCCACACCACACAGTGAGACAGCTGCTCAGAACGCTCTCTATGGAGCTTCTATGTTTTATAAATTCATATGTATTGGCTGTTGGGGCCTTCAGACAGTAAACAAGAAACTAATTACATACGTTATGTACTCGTTTAGTAATTTTTAGATCATTTTGATTGTAAAAATAATATTTATTTGGTTTTACTACATCCTTTGCCATTTTAGAGGTGATTTTGTGTTGTATAGTGACTATAGCATTGTGTTTTTTTTAAATTGATTGTTTTAAACATTAAAATGTAATACAAAAAAAAACTGTTAAAATGTTTGCCTGAGTGAAAAATACAGAATTAGAATTTAATGTCTTATTTAGGTCCATTGTTTTATTTCAAGCCTCTGAAGATGAAATAAGAGTTTATTGTAAAACAAACCTATACTTAAGTAATTCATATTTTTATTTTTATTATTATTTGCACATAGGAGCCTTTAGATACCTTGATTTTCAAAGAAAAAGGCCTAAACCGGAAGTTGCCCGGTGTGACGTCACGCACGTGGTTTGATAGAGACATAAATCAAGGCGCCGCCTCATTAACGTTCTTTCCTCCTCGTTCCGCTGGAAGGTGAAGGAGCTTCCTCTGCAGTGGAACCAGAGAGCAGCGTTTTTAGGAGCTGGAAATCCGGTAAATGTTCGTTTTTAAAGTCGGCCTTGGTTCCTCCTGAGCTGATGCTCTGATGCTGAAGCAGGTGGATGAGCTTTTTTAGCGCAGAGCAGCTTCGCCTCTTTGTTGCAGGCTTAGCGCCAAACCAAACCACATGGTTTGATCTCACAGGAGATGCTCGACAATTAAAGGCTTAAAAACACATAGAAACTGTAAATCCTTGGTCATGCCTAGTTTATGAGTTATATTAAAACTGTTCAAGTAAAAATGAATCACTAATTTTTGTTTTGGGGCTTTATATGCATTCAATGCAGCAAAGGATTGATTAAACTTTTAGTTGAGCTCTTAATTAATTTTTTTTTGTAAATGGTTAATAAAAAAAAAATTGTAATTTATCCACTATGAATGTGAAATCCACAGACAAATCTGATTGGGAAGTTTGCTGACTTCAGTCTGTATTGCATAGAAAGTTTAGTGCAAGGAAAAACTTTGCATTTACATCAAAGTCCGTGCACAAAGGGATGAGTTAACAAGCTCCTCAGCTGTGCCTGTCTTTTGTAAATGTCTTTTATTTTTTAAATACACTATAAATGAGCCACTTTAATAATAATTCAGGTAATGCTATTTTTCTAATGCACTGGTGCATCTGCCCTCAGCTCCATGGTTGGTCATAGAGTAGCAACAGTTAAAAGCAGTTTCTGTTAAGGGATGAATTTTTGGAGTCAAACCTTAATGATGATTTGCATGTGAGTCCGTGTTTCACCTGAAGCCGATGATTATACTTTCACTGCACTGATGGGTTTGACATTGTGATGCACTCAAAGTCGAGTCCCTCACAGTTCAGAATAAATGTTAATTTCTTTTTTTTGTTTTCGTTTTAGGAAAGAATCTGCTTCTTATGTTCCTCAAGGTAAGATTTTGTAATTTGGTTCTAAAACTGATGTGAAACATGTAAGCCTGCTTCTGGTTTCATTTGATATTACTAGATTAAATGGTTTCCTGCCCTACTTGTTCACATGGTTGGAGTTTTGTTTACAGTAGATAAAATGGATCTTTAATTGGTCTGTTTTCTACAGGTGGGACATCAGGACTTCACTGGATGGGATTGGCCAACTCCAGTCCTCCAGGTCTGGCTGATAGCTTAGCTGCTAATGAGCTGACAGATGCAGACCTTTAGCAGCTGAGCTACTGGCAAATGAATGTACTCTAAATATTTTGTCTGTTTTGTTTAATGTATTTGGAGACCCTGATGGGGGGGAAATGGCTGCTCTCTAATAAAAAATAAACTAAAAAATCTTCTGTGTAAATTATTTGGTCCCTAAGGTTTAATAGTTGACAACTTTAAAGTGCATTTTTGTTAAATTGTTTCACTTCAAACGAATGCTGCTTGCTATGTCTTGTCTGCTGATACAAAACTTATGAACAACAGGGGTATGATAAAGTTGTGCTGGTTTGTGGAGCCCTCCACATCCTTTCAACTTCTATTTCCACAGCATTTTGTGTTTAAAAAAAAAAAAATGAACAAAATGCAAAAATCAGCCAGCACATAAGAGGTCAACAATACCTTACTATTAACAAACCGAACCAGAAAACAAGATTGCTGACAATTGAATAAAGCAAACATTTAAACTAACTAAACCCAAATCCCCCCATGAAGTGGTACGAGCCGGTGACCAGTTTTAAGCCTTCTTAGCGTGATACCACTCTTTGCTTGTCAGGAACGAGGCTCATCTCCCACCATGGCAACTGAAAGGAAAGAAATGTTAAAAGATGCCTTCCATTGCTGGCATGTGTGCACACCACAACATCAATGCAAGATAAAAAATTACAAACTGAAAGAAATGCTACCACTGTGGGGCTCCAGCCCACACAAACACCAATTTAAATGCATACTTTCTAGCCATGTGACCAAAGCTGTCCAAGGATGCATAGGGTTTGGGACAGAATTAGATTTTGGGGCCCCTCTTCCTGCCAGCGTCCCTGTGGAATGGGTTGAGCTTAAAAGCGATTAAAATGTATATTTACATATTCTGTTTAAAAATGTAGCATTAAGACCCCTGATTGTTTGGGGGCCCCTTCACAAAAGTCAAGTTGCATTGTGTCAGCTCTGCTGTGACCCACTGAAGAAAATTGGTTCAGATGATCTGGAACAACCAGGAACCCATCTGGGTTTAATCATGCACCAAATATTCTGAAAAGGCCAATGTAAATATCAAAGCTCATTAAACATCAGCATGGTCAAAGAGAGTGAGGGGGGGGGACGAAGGCCTTGGAAGAAAAAGTTTTACTATTGTGACTCAAACTGAATAATTTGGCTGTTATCTCAAATGCATCTATAACCTCAGGTCAACAGTTGGATACTTGAAAGATTGGACACATTTTAATTATGAGACGGTTCAATGAATCCAAACATTTAAATGGTTGGAAATGGACGAAGCTTTTGTATTAACCTTCCTAACCCACAAATTAACCCTTTATTAGATCATTTGCTTCCTGGAAAATGGATTTTAAAGAACTGATTTCTGAAAAATGTGTTCGAATATCCTCCCAGCATTATCCCAACAGGTTTCTAAAGGTGAATTAATCAAATATGGAATATTTTTGACAGTGAAAAATCCTTAAATGTAAACTTGTGCAACCTATCTGAAGGTACCTTTATTACTGAGCTACCACAAAAGACAACTCTAATCAATGAAATTCCCCGATTATATCTTTTATCTGAAGAGAACTGCTTTTCATAATCATTTAATCATTTTATTTGTTATGCAGCTCAAAACTAATGGAGAAATATGAATTTCAAAAAAAGACACTAAACATTAGGTATTTTTCTCTGTTCTTTCAAAGATCTAAAAAAAACTTTTTGAAATTGGCTTTTTAAACAATAGACAACTTGACGTTTTGCTTTTGTGCTATAAAATGTAAAGAAGTCTTCAAAGAAGAAGCAGACAAAACTATATATTAAAAACACTTTTTGAATGTAAACCATGTTGAATCATTAAAACTTTGGGGAAGATTTATTTACTGAAAAAGAGGTGTGCCATACTGATGTAATCTCTAAAATATCTACAGCAAGCTAAAGCATGTGAAAAAGTAGCAGCAATGAGTCAGAGACATATTTCATCAGTTTCATATAAACATTTTTACGTCCCCCAGAATAGTTTTTGCTCTATATCATTTTACTTGTTAACCTTGTAGGTCAAAGATCAGTCGACCTCTGGGTTGACAATAACAAAGCAATTAAAATGAAGTATGGGGAAAATTCTGTTTTTATTCATTATTTCTATGCCAGTAACAGAAGAGCAGGATTTGATCCCCCTGATCACTTCATCACTGCTATGCCAACCAATCATTAAAATGGATTACAAATATTACAGATTTTGACTTTAAATAATTTTTCTGATATGAAATGAGACAGAAATTTCAATAAAGATTATAAAATAAAGTAAAATGATTTCCAACTTAGAACAAATAAATCATTTTTCCATAAAAAGATTATTTCCTTTTCAGTAATCGGGGGAAATTCCTAATTGAAATTACAGCAGTCAGTTCTGCTGACTGAATATCTTTTTTCTGTATTTCCTCTTTATGCATGTTTCCACTGGTGATTGGGAAAGATTGGACGGATTCTTTACCATCACCCTAATCTAGCTTCTTGCACTTATTCTCTATCAAATGAAAATCAGAACTCTGAGGTGCCTTTCTGAGTGCACTTTCCCTTCTGCTTGGTTCATAATAATTTAACTTTATCAATCTCACATTGGAGAGATTTACCTCTGCAATTATTCTGTCCCCTTGGGGAGCAGTGGACTGCCATTGTGGGGCACCCAGGGAGCAGTGTGTATAGTACTATGGGAAAACATAGAAATGTTCATTTATTTAGGGTTGCAAATAATGTTCATTTTGCTGATTGATCTGTGTTTTGTTTTTTAATTTATTTGATAATAGGATATAGAGCTGGTGCGGTGTGCAGGTGAGGCAGTGGTTAGCACACATGAACCATGTATGGAGGCCTTAGTCCTTGATGCAGCTGACCCAGGTTCAAATCTGACCTGTGGTCCTTTCCTGCATGTCTCTCCCCCTCTCTCATACCCCCTTTCCTGTCAGCCTACTGTCCAAAAAAATAAGCCACTAGTGCTGTAAAAAAAAAAAAGATAGAAAGTTGGTGAAGATTCTCAGTCATCCAGGTCATAGAAACTGTCAAACGACTCTGACCACATGAGGGCAGCATAGCTTCACTGATCATATCTTGTCCTGACAGTAGAATGCTCATCCATCCATCTAAGGTCAACTTATTGTCCTAGTAGTCATGTTTTTAGACTCTTAACTTCATGCAGAAAGACCCTGATCCACCCTGGAGGCAGCATTGCTTTAGACTGCGCCATGGTGCAGTCTGTTCACAGGGCTCTACATTACTGTCCCATACAGTCACACACTATTATAATGTTGTACCATAGGGAAAACAGCTCTCCTGTCCTTGCTATACAATTTCTTTACTGTCCCCCACTACTTATGTAATCTTTCTCCTTACATCATTACTATACTCTCAGCAGTATAATATTAGAATATCACCTTTTCCTTTACATATATGTTTGCTGTCTGGGTGTACTATGAGACTACTGATTGATTGACTGATTGATTGATTGACTTTACTGATCTCAGAGTTTAGAAATTGACTCGTTACATCAGCTCAAATAGTCAAAGAAGAAGAATGTGCCAAAGGAAGAAAAGGGTGGATGGGATATACAGTAAATACCTTCTTAACTATGACCAGCTGCTTTGATGTCTTCCAGTCAGTACATAGACTGCCCTTGTCAATGTGTTCAATGACATCAGTATAAATGCAGACTGTGGAAGAACCAAGATGCTGGAATTATTGGACCTCAGTGCAGCATTCAACACTGTTGTTTACTCCAGTGTCTGGACAACTGGGTCGGGACACTGATCTCCAAGCTCTGCCTAACTCATATTTTTTTAAATAACAATATAAGTAATAATAACTATGCAATTCTATTCAGTTTATTTATAAAGCACCAATTCACAACACATGTCATCTCAAAGCACTTTACAGATACAATTCAACCAGATCATACAGTCAGATTGTTTCAAAGTTTTCTATCTAAGGAAAACCACAATATTGCATTGACTCAGTGGCTCCGAATGCAATCCCTCACACCAAGCCCACTTGTAGCGACACAGTGGAGGAGGAAAACCCCCTTTTTAACAGGGAAGGAAACCTCCAGCGGAGCCAGGCTCATTGTGAGCGGCCATCTGCTGAGGCCCACTGGGGTTAAATGAGACACACACACGGCTATACATTATGAATCCATTCAAGCTCTGGATAAATAAAAAGAAAGAAATCAATGCATGGATGTGCAAATGTTTTTTTTTTTATTTCAGCTGAACAAAAACAAAACTGAAGTTATAGTTTTGGAACCAAAGTCAAGTATTTTAAAAGTGAGCTTGCATTTTCAGTTAATACAGCTAAAAAACGCTAATCAGGATCAAAATTCGTGTGTAGCGATGGACTCAGACTTCAGAGGCAACAAAAGAAAGCAACTGTCGGCCTTCTATCACCTACATGATGAGGGGTCACAGGATGGCTGTGACTCCATCCTGGAGAGAAATATCAGCTCACCTGCTGTTTATAGATGTTGGAGATCGGCCTGTTTTTCGGTGTAGTCCTGTTTCTCTGACTGTGACTGGCTGGATGTGCTCTCTTCATCCTCTGACATGGGGAGCTGGCCGGGAGCTCGCCTCCTGCCTGGCTGTGTGTGTGTTTCACTGGATGTAGCCGCCTTTTACAGTTGCTTTGTATCTCTCTGCTTCTGTCTCCTTTAACCCCAGTCAGCCTCACAGCAGATGGCCGCTCACACTGAGCCCTAGTTCTGCTGGAGGTTTCTTCCTGTTAAAGGGGAGGTTTTCCTCTCCACGGTCGCTACAAGCATTCTTAGTGTGAGGGATTGCATTGAGACAATGAGTCGATGCAATCAACTGGTTTTCCTTAGATAGAAAACTGTAAAGTGCCTTGAGATGACATGTGTTGTGAATTGGCGCCATATAAACAAACTGAATTGAATTAAATTAATATTTTCTCAGCAGGAACTTTATTGATCTTTGGTGGGATTGATTACTTGATTTTATCTTTCACTCATATATTATAATACTATTTTACACTGTATTAGTACTGAACTTTCAGGCTGTTCTGTCCCGCATAAACTCCATTAATAGACTGTTCATGTCTACATTGTACTATTTATGCACACTTTATTTACTTTGATGGATGTAAACAAGTTATTACTAGAAAAGCAGATGGATGTTTGTAGTTTCCAAACAACTAAAACATGCCAACTTAATTTTTAACCCACTAAATACAAGTCACCTGATGCTGATCTTGTCACTTTGGATTGAGCGATGTTTTTTTTTTTTTTTTTGTTCTTTATTTTAACTTTTTTTTTAATCAAATGTACGGGGTTCTGGAAATGTTTGTGTCTGCCTTGTTGGTAGCAGTTTTTCTTCTCCCCAACCACAATGCAGTCAAATCCAGGACCCAAGGCCGGCCCACAGAACCCCAGGAGGATGACACAGAGGGAAACGAGCCCCATGTTCCACACCAGTGCAACATAAGCCCACTGATTTAAGTTTTCGTCTCCTGACTCGAACAGAAGAGAGCAGACTAGAGAGGATAATGAGAAACAGATCTTGGGTGAAGAGGAAGAGGAGGGAGGGGAGAAGAGACGACATAGATGTGGTCGAGGGGGGAGCAACAAAAAAATGAAGAAGAAGAGAAAAGGAGGAGGGGGGGAGAGTGACAGCCCAAAAAGGGGGTTGTGGCGTTGATCGCCACAGAAATAGGCCCCTCTTATGTTCACTAACTGACAGTTAACACTGCAGCCCTGGTGGCCCTGCAGCTGGTCCACAAGCTGAGGTATCAGAGACTTCCAGCCGCTCCTCATTCAGAATAACAATCATACTGTTTTTAGCCAAATATGTGAAACATGAACCCGATGCTCAGTTTAGTCTGAAGTGAAATAAAGATGATATAATGATGGGAAGCAACATGGGAAAAGTTTAATGGCTAGAGGTATTAAGAGGGGATGAAGCAAATATTATAGAAAGAAACCCCAGAAAAGGGGAGAGGGAGGGAGTGAGGGGAGGGGAGGGGGGTTACCCGCGACCGACACACATACAGAGTCCTATGGGAATGAGTAACAGAGCAGCCGGGGCTGGGAACCCACCCAAAGGCAATTAAGGGTAAAGGACGACAGAAATATTTGATGAACTTTTTCTTCTCTCGCTGCCCCCTTGACGGGACGCAGGAAGGAGTCGGGATCTGGATGGCTCTGGAATTGGCGAACCCTGTTTACTGGCGGTATTGTTTGGGAAACATTGAACATTTTTCCTGAAGGATGATTTAATGCTGACCGCAAAGCATCCGGTTGATAAACTTACAAATAAAGCGACACGAAGCTGAAACTTTTTTCTTTTATTTAGGTGGAAAGTTGAATCAAAACCCTGGAAGAAGGAAAAAAATATATATATATATATTAAATAAAATATATATATGTTTATTTTTAATATTTTTGTTTATTTATTTTTGCGCAAATGATGCGCTGGATTAGAAAGGGCTGAAAGTTCTTGGAAAGACTTCTTGAAAGTTTTTTCTTCCTTTGTGGCGCACTTTAAGATGAGAAGGCGATCGTTGGGTTTTGATCCGATGGGGGCCGCGCCGGGCTCGGGCTGGGAGGAGGGCGAGTTCGAGTTCAAGTTGGTGTTTGAGGAGGACCAGCCTCAGCGGCAGATCCAGGGGCCCACCCCGGCGCGCACTGCCGAGCCAGAGAGCTCCGTCTCCGGGGAAGAGGAAAATGATGGCGCCCTGTTGCGGCTGGACTCCAACAATCTGGGTTAGAGAAATCATTTAAGTTCAGGCTGCTGTTAAAGAAGCTGCAGGCCTGCTTTCTTAATGCATGGGAACGTTTATGCGTGTTTGTATAGTTGCATGTACTCTAATGAGGGCCTCCAGCCATATGCATCTGCTGTTTGTGTTTGGGACTGAATGCGTGCCTGTTTCCCCGGGTGAATTCTCACCGAGGCTTTGTTTTCCAGTATGGTATGCATCTGCGTGCATATCTCGCTGTATTCCTATTTGTTGCGCGCATTTGCGCGCGTGTTTGGACATGTGTGCGTGCGGCCCCAGACTCAATGTGTTTCTAATCAGCTGTGCGTGTGAGCAAAGTTAACAGCTGCCATCTGGGAAGGAACCTCAACCTCTGTGTGTGCTGATCGCACCTCCTTTCTCTCGCTCAGACTCCATCTCCCTCTTATTTTTAACCGCAAAACTCTCAGAAACACGCTCAGTATGAAATCGTTTGTTTAACATCCGCAAAGGTAATAAGTTTAACTATTAAATCCTGGGGATGAAGTGGAAGGCAAAGTAAGAAATCCACCAAACACAGAGATCAGATATGATTAATAACATACTCCCTTTTTTAAATTAAGTGTAATCAAACCTTTACTTATAAATAGGAGAAAAAAGAGGCATAAATGGGCCCATTATTCTGTTGAACTCATTTTTTTATTATAAACATGAGCTTTTTGGTACAGACATATGCTTTTATATTAAACCCTTTGGATAGTTTTACCTATTTTAAGGGTTGAGATGCACCAATCCATTGGCAAATGATTGGAATCCTCCCACACAACTTTAAACTATTCTTCCTCTCAGATTTTCCTGCTGAAATTTCTGTCTTATTGAATTTATCAAAACAAAGAAATGCAAATATGTTTTGTTTTAAATGCATGATCTAGGAGCATCTGCATTGATTAACAAGTAATAGAATGGTGTATTTTGTCCTCTGAAGATGACATTTCTGACTTCGAAATTAGATATTTCAGCTGAAACATTCTCAAAAGTTGGTAATTTGAAGCAGAAATTTGAAGCAACAAGACTAGACTAGACTTATACAGTCAAGATGGCTAGTACATGCTGTAACAGCAGTTTAAATGTCCCGATTTGACAGTTTGCAGCAGTTATTTATTATGTATGAAGCGTTAAGTCATTCCTGCATGTACTATGTCTCACTTTTTATAAGATTAGATATTTTAGCATTTTTACAGTGGTGTCAAAAGTACACATATTTGTTACTTAAGTAGAAGTATAGATACAGCAGTTTAAAACACTCTGGTTAAAGTTGAGAAGTATCAACTTTGGAGCTCTTTACTCGCGTAAAAAGTGAAAAAGTATGTGCTCAAAACTACTTAATTATAAAAGAAATTATACCTGTAACCTCTAAAAAAACAGCCAGATGCCACTATATATGAGATTGAAGGCTAGAATTTTTTGACTATTTCACAGAAATTCTTTGAGATGGGGTAGAATGAGAGGGGAGGTCTTGTTGGTCTCTATCTGGAAATAGAAGTTCCGCCTGTGTCGACCTGTTGTCAGACACCAACATCTTTTCTGAATCCAACATTGTAGCATGGCATAGACAATTCACATTTTGCGAGTTTGAAGATCACCTGCTTGCTTCAGATGATTTCCTTTAAAACTAACCAATGAGTGTTTGTTATATGACACTCATCCAATTACACTAGGTTTCACTAGATATGTGGATGGAGCCAATGATCTGCATTGGATGGAGCACATGACGGAAATAAATATTTATAAACATTAAACCGGAGCCAAGAGAACATTTGTTTTTTAAATGTAAGGAATAGAAAGTACAAATATTTGTGTTAAAATGTAATGAGTACTGTAGAAGTCAGAAATAGGAAGAAAAAAAAGTAATGGAGTAAAGTACAGTAACAAAGTATTTTTATTTTGTTACTTGACATCTCTACATTTTTATATGTGCAAAATTACATGTAGAACAGTAGTTTTTATTGTTATGGTTTTAACAACTACCATATATAAATAGTCTAAAATATAAAGGTCCATAAGTAGGAAAGTGGAACTCATTTAACTCCGATTCGCTCCTAGTTTGAAGCTCCATGGACAATAGAAGGCACCAGTACTTTGATGTTGGGATGCATGAGGACACAGTTGTTCCTCCACCTACTCTACTATTATCAAATAATAGTTTTAATGTTTTATATTTGCAAACCAGGAAAATATATGGGCCTTAAAACCAGTAACTAACATAAAATGGTTGTGTTTTCGTTCCCTACCAAATGGAGATAGTGCTTTGAGATGATCAGTTAGAAAAAGCTGATAGGTGCATCTCCCCTTTTTGTTCTGTTAGCATTTATGTTTTATCTATGTCTTAGCATACTTACCTTCATCTTTAAATTAAGCATCTGTATCATTTCCTTGAACTTATCTAGAAAACATTGGGGGACACAGACATCCCAAAATCAACCCTTATTCTTTAGAAATGCACTTGTGGATAATAGTGCAAGTCTTTAATGTAAGACGTCAGCATTTTTATTCCTCCTACTAATAAATTTAAAACAAGTTAATTCACACTTCAGAGAAAGATTTATTTCCCATGTGGCACAAACTCTCTTAGATGTTGGGATCAAATGTTTTCTACTGAACTTTTTTTTTTCCAGAAGCAGTGAAAGGTTTGTGACCCGTACTTCATTAGGCTTTTATGCTGTTATCTTCACATCTGTTGGGCATACAGTACTGAGCTAACAAGAAAAAAAGCAGCTTTTATTTAATCTTCATAATTAAATGTGATTATCAATTCAAGTTAAATTCCAACTATAACCATTTGACCCTCATTGTGTTTATATCAGCCTTATTATATTGTATTAATATTATGTTAAATTAACTTGTATTAACATCTTTGTCGAGGTCATATGGAAACATTTTATGCCATTCATTAATACATGTGGCATGATGCCAGCAAAACAGCTGATAAAGGAAAATCATTTTACTCCAAAAAAGCTGATAAGAAACAGAAAAATGTGAATTATAAACAGAGATGGAAAAAGTACTCACTTTCCATACTTGGAGTAAAAGTACAGATACTTGTGTTAAAAAATACCTGGTAAAAGTGGAAGTACCGATTAAACTTTCTTTACTCAAGTAAAAGTAACAAAGTACAGGCTTTGTAAATAAATTCTACTTAAAGTATAAAAGTAAAGTAGAAACCACTTTTTCATGCCGTTGCTGCTCACATTTTAAATGGATGTCTGCCAATAGGACTAGGTCTCCATTGTGTTCATTTTCAATCATCTCTCGGCCGTCCATACTACTACTATGCTAACGCCACCAGCCACCAAGCTGCAATGATTTGCGGTCACTAATGAATTTGCAGTATTGGATCACGCGAAAAATAATAACGTAACTCCATGAAAATGATTCAAAAACTAAAGTAACGAGCCAATTTTAAAATGTAAGGAGTAGAAAGTACAGATATTTGTGTAAAAATGTAAGGAGTAGCAGTAAAAAGTCACCATAAAAATAAGTAGAAAAGTAAAGTAAAAATATCAGAAAAAATCTATTTGAGTACAGTAACGAAGTATTTGTACTTCGCTACTTCCCATCTCTGATTATAACAGCTATTCTTATTGTGACAGAAACAAAAAGAAACAGAAAGTAAAACAGCAGCTTTGTTCTAATTTATGCTTCATTTAATGTCTCATTAACTTTCATTCTTATTCAAGTAAAAAAAAGTGAACCACAGTACTCGTTAGTAGTGTTGCACCGATACCAGTATCGGGCGGGGCCCTGATCCAGCACTAAAATGGTGGTATTGGTATCAGTAAGTACCAACAAATAAGGCAACAATACCATTTAGAGAGCCAAAAGTTTATTCATCTATTGTCACCCATTCCAGGTAGGCAATAAAAACTTCTACTACTGGATTCACTTAGTATTAGTCTTTTTACTGCTTCACAGGCGTAGCTTGATGCCAGCGAGCGGCGGTTATTTCCATATCCAAGTAGTATGTAGTTTCCCCTTTTCATCTATACAATACTGGCCATCGCATTCCGGCTACAGATGGCGCCAGGCCACACTACCCGTTAGTCTTAGATGCTCTTAAAACAGAATATCCAAAACTGTAAAACAAGCAATATACGCATTCCTACATATCCTTTGAGCAATCAGCTGAAATTTCGGTTTGCTATCTGCGCCCTGATAAGATTTTCTTGCTAAAAAATTATGGCTGTTTAAAAGACATGAACTATTCTTTTTAATATATAGCTTACCAGCCTTTAATCTTTAACTAGAAAATAAAAACAGTCAACATTAGACTTCGCTTTTTGACGCACCTGCTGTTAAGTTTTATTTCAAGAAAGCTGTTTTCTACTGAGGCAGCACCCGTCATTCTGTGAGTTTTTTGGGTTTCTGTACCACAAGTAAGCAAAAAATCATTAGACTCATTTTTTGGAGGTGTTTTCCTTTTAGTGGACTTGCTGAAAAAAGAGTAGATCCGCAAAGATTTAAATCATCTGTTTTAATCTCTAACTTGATTGTTGCAATCACTGGCCTGTCAACTTCTCTAAGGTCAAACTTGTATTTATTTAAGGAATGTTAGTTTTTGTCGGCAACCGCCGCGAAAAAGTGAAACCAATACAACCCCGTATCGCCCTCTGCTACGTAAGAGACTCCAGTCCGGTATCGAGAGTGAATATCCGCTGCATCTGCGCGATGATGCATTTCCGCACCGGCAGTTTTCTTTTGACGTCTCTAGGGGGCTGTAACTCTCAGGCTGGAGGTAAATATAGCTTTAAAAAATCGGTTATTAACATCTTTGCACTTTAGAATACAAACCCTTTGCGTGTTCAATAAGCTGCGAGGTAAGCTTTCGAGGCCCAGTAACTTTTTCACTTTGGCTTTCACGCAAACATTCATAATTTGCAGACCTAAAATCCCGCCCCGCGCATTTGGCGTTTTTAATCACTCGGTAACATCTCTCCTGCCGGGAAAACATTGCTCGGGATGCTGAGGTTTTTTTTTTTCCCTAACTCGTAATTTGTTGGCGTTCTTAGTTGTGCGTCCGTAAAGCTGCTCCAAAATTTGTCTGCATGGGTCACCCGCGCCACCGCCGGCGTATCAAACAATGATCTTATTTATCTCTTTGTTTTATTACAGAATAACTGCTGCTATGCTCTGGCAGCTCTTCGTCCAAATACGCATAGCGTGTAAAATTACATGCGCCCTTGCAGCAGTTATGGCCTGGTTTTAGTGGGTGTTTGGCATCGAATATACACACACACACACACAAAAAAAGTTTTGGTGATTTCACGCCAGCGAAAATGTACTTAGGCACCGGTTATAAAATCTATAAGCAGGCCAGGCGCTTACTGTTAATGAAAAAGAAATGGGCTCTCCGCGATTTAGTCATGCGTGCATGTATTTTAATGCCAAGTCATAAACATTTGGCTAACCTGCGAACGTACTTTTTAGAAAATGAAACACTGGATTATTATGGGTATAAAAATGTAGAGGAAAAAATACAGTAGCTTATAAATGTAATTTCCATTCCTTTTACTGTTCTTTTTTTCCCGCTAAAGGAAAATGGGTGCAAAATTATCTGCAAACTTTTTCTGAATACCCCCTGACATTTACGATTTGCAAACCTGGAAAACAAAACACAGTACCAACCAAACCTGTTGTAATTTTTAGAAGTTATGTTTGTATCAAGAATATGTAAAATCTGGATAAACGTGATGGACAAGATGTCTTTCAGTCAGCAATGCACACATTCAGACGACACCACAGGTTTTCCGTCAAGCGCAGCAACCGCGATATCTTCTACCAACACCAACCCCGACAATCCAGGAATCCACATCACTGCATCTGCAATAGAGCGACCGGCGGACGAAGTGTTTGATATAACACAACTTCGCTGTTAAACATGCGGATATGACTTGGGTGAGGTCAGGGTATTGTTCAAAAGTTTTTCGTTTCCGTACTCTACCTGACCTATACCTTCACCCCGATACACGGTTCCTGAACTCATACTTTTTTCGGATACCAGTTTTATAATATCGATTTGAAGAAAGAAAAATTACACAACATAAAAAAGTACAAATCTTGAGTTTTATATGATTTTTTCTATGATTTTTTCCATTTACATTTTTCCTCTACATAAATGTAAAATTGAAGAAAGAACTCAGTGCTCTAATATTCAGTTTGTTACATATTGAGGACTTTTTCACTGGGGACGGCGGTTTGTTAGAAAAATTAAAGCATGTCAAACTTTCAGGAGAGAAACAAGCCCGCTGAATGGGATCCTACTGATTAGCATACATCGCCTGGTATGTGGGGGGTCTGGAGCGAAATGGGCAGCGAAATATTGGAAGGCAGGATGAACTGACTGCACCGATTAAGTTTTCAGGTGGATTTTCCTACTTAAAACATATAATAACATTCTTTATTCCCCACTGATCACAGCAAATATAGCTGCAAGGCAAATAAAGGGATAGAGTAGCTCCGCCCAATAACGCTGTCAGAGCAAACTTTTACCCCGCCGCGCAGCCTGAGCAGCAAAAGCTTGTTTCAGCCGCGCCAGAAGCTGGTACAAGCAGTAAAAAAGGAAGCAGCAGACGTGATTTGCTGCTCCTGTTGCTGCGTCCAGTTTACACGGCAGCATGATTCACTCCGCTCTGGCTTTGCTCCGCCCACGAGGCTGCTGCCGAGAGACAGATTACAGCGCCTTTGGCTTTGCGGTCCACTTCTTCTTGGTAGTCAAAACACCGAAAGCAACGCTTTCTGCTTTAAATTGTTTCCATACACGATGTATTAGCATTGCACTTTCACCATTAGGCATCAGTCATTGAATAAAGTGAAGCCACACTTTGCGACCTGGGGGCATTTTTAAAAAAGGGTTCCACGGACGCTCGCAACCAGTTCACAACAGATACATATGAACTCTGGCTGTAGGCGGACCCAGCTGTGTATTTTTCCCTGATGACACGCTGGAAGCCGCGTTATGTTTACAGCCAATCGCCCAAACTTGGCATCGCAAAAGAAGAGGTATTGTTTTCGACACATCTCGGTGAAACCGCAGCGCCATTTCGGTCGGTACCATAAAGCAACCGAAGTTCGGTACCCAGCAATTAATTAGGGGTCCCCACTCCATCTCGCCATCAGTTTGTGGCAACCGCGGGCTCTAATACCTTTAGGTGCCACCCGGCTCCAAAACGCACAGTAATATTCAGCTTCCTGCATCTTTGAGTTAATTATATTTGTTCTTCCCGCCTCGCAAACCGCCTTCAAAACGTTTCAGGTTAACTAGAGTTCGGCAGGGGCATTTCGAAACTTCAACAATCCTCTACTGTTTCCGCTCTCTGCTCCAAACAGTTGACTCATTATAGCTCACAGGGATTCCCACCCCTCAATTCTCTTTGGCTTTACCGGTATTACTGCAGTAATCTCGAGTTCTTGCGCCGTAACTGGCTTTGCTTTGGCACCCGGGGGGATTTACAATTAGTTTGGCAAATACTAGGCGAGGTGCCTAGAATACCAAGTGCCCCGTGGGCCCCATAAACCGTTTTAAATCGCATGGTTGATAATATAACTATTGACCCTGTGTGTCACACACTAATGGCGTTTTTATATAAAAATCCTTTGGCTGCAGCCCGCCACCAGAACGCTTTTTATAATATTAGGCGTTCCTCAGTCTCCCCCCTCAGCGTCCAATTCATATCAAACCGGTCCATTTGATGCACATGTTCAGCAGCAACCACCCAGACAGCAGCAAACCAATTTCGGAAACAAATGATGCAAAGAGGTGTGTTGCTGAATCTTGTACGCTTTTAGTCGAGATATTCAGCCAAAATCTCTTCAGTGACCCTCTAGCGAACTTGATTTTCAAAAAGCTCTGGAAGCCAAATCTAGAGATCTTTTCTGCTACTGGAGTGGACCTTTGGAGACAAAATACCGCAGCGGCTTAACCTCTGCTCTGCCGGTGCAAGCGATATAGCCTGAAGATGCGGCCCTGCCTGTTCTTTGGCATAGTTTCCAGGCCTCATATTTCCAAAATCTGCTCCTGCCTTGCACTAACCGTATTTGAATATTCAATTCTCCCAAAAGATTTATCGAATCTGAAGATAAGTAGCCAGTAGACGGCAATGGTGGCTTTAATCAAGAATGGGGGATTTCTTTTAAAGAAAAGACTATTTTTCTTTTTCATCACATAAAGAAAAGAAAGATGGTGTCACTTATAAAAAAAATGTGACCTGTGCAACAATTAGCTGAACAGAAAGCAGATCTCTCTGCTTAATCAATAACATTTCAAAGCTTATTCTGTCTTAGTGATGTGTTTGTGATTTCTGTGTTTATTTTACCGGATGGTGGTTAAAGTATTGAGGTTAAAGGAACTGTTCTACCTGCTGTTAATTATCTGATAAGATCATGTTGTCTGCTCCAATAACAGGACCGCAGACACTTAAAAAACAAACAAAAACGGAAATAACCCAGAGTCTAATGTTGCATGGAAATTGAAAAATAAATATAAAGCAATGAAAGGATTAATGGGAAAATTAGCTGTGTTATCTGAATGAAACAACAATAATCTAGCCTACCCCTATGATCTTGATATAACCGTATCAAAAAAGGCTCAACATTTGGATCCACTGCTGTTCTTGGATTCCTTTGAAAGGCTTCATAGGGTGGAGTAATTACTTTCCTTACAGCATAATTACAGCAGATTGAGGAAAACTAATGTGCACCAAATAATAAAAAACATGCTGATGTAGAAAAATGAATCTTAATCACACCAGTAATTTTGCTTAAAAGATTTTGATCCAAGTTTTATCTGTATCTACTAAATAATCTACCAAATTAACAAAAAACACCAACATATTGCATGCTCTGGATAAAATAGCAGACTGTTAACTAAAAGGCAGTACACTTAATTATAAATCTCGCATGCTATTATATGAAAATACCTCATGAATATTCAGTTAGATTTTTTTTTGTCTTTCAGACAATAGATTGTTGTCTGAATATTTCAATGATTTAGACACGTAAAATGACATCTATTCAAATTTGATCATATTTCCCTGATATTTAACCTTGTAGTTCATTCATTCGTTCATTTATTCATTCAGGTACAGACAACCACTTAGCCATCAGTCATGCAGGACAATCAATCAGCATCCCCAGCCCGCCGCCTTCATCCAATCAGCGAGCAGGGATGCATTCGCCGCCTCCCAGACGTGCTGCAGTCAGAGAGTTCAGCGGCACCTATGAAAGCCTGCCAGCTCGCTCTGTGCAGGTAAGTAAACAACACTTCCAATCAGAATCAGCTCTATTTGCACGCTGGTGCATGCAAGAAAAAATGTTGACTCTGGTTCCACTTTGCAATCAATGAGGATAAATATTGTTATTAAATTTGTAGCCAAATATGTTTCTTCACAAGTGACAATGATGATTGGACTGGTGCAAAAAAACCTTTCCGGATTAATTAAAACCTTACTGGGTTTAAACAGGCCTCTGGGCTGTGAGGAGTAGAGTTATTTTTAACTGTTGCTTTAAGTTCTTTGTTGTTTATTTCTTCTGTTTGAAATTTTTTTGTCTTCTCATCTAAAACGCCTCCGAGTCCTATTTATTTATTTGAGATTCCTTCTACTTTTTTATATCTAAAGTGCTCGTTGTTAGACATACTGGTTCCATTTCAGTCCAAATGGAATATTCCAATCAGATAGTAAACCAATAAGTCTAAATCTTTGTTATATGTTTATGTCAGGTTTCAGAGTCGTGTGTGGTTGAATGCCCCAGTATCCAGATAACCACCATTTCACCAGAAGATGACCCAGCACCAACTATTGCCAGCTACTGGGACACCAGCAGTAGTGGTGGGTGGGACAGAGAGCGCCTCTACCTCCCCCTGCTGGACCCCTTTTCTTACCGCGACAGGTTCCCTGGCTCCCTCAGCCCCAGCCCCGCCTCCAGCCCTTCATCCAGAGGCTGGCTTAGCCCCGCTTCCAGCTGCGACTCCCTGCTGGTGGAGGAAGAGGAGCTCAATGAGGCCACCATTAGTTTTGGACTTTCTCCCTCCTCCAGGCCTACTTCTCCTGGGGGTAAAAAGCGCAGGAACTCTCCTTTAGCTTCCCCCTGCATCTCACGGCGAAGCAGTTACTCAGAGGACCTGCAGGGGTGTAACCTCGAAGGTGGAGAGTCTACCTCTCAGTCTCAAGCTCTGCCCAGCCTCTGTGAGCTAAACATCCCGCAGAAAACCAGGAAGACATCACTGGAGCAGGCAAAGATCCTGACTTGCTCTTATTACGCTCTTTACCAAATTCCAAGCAATTCAATTTATAAGTAAATGAAAGCGTTTTTTATGTCAGTTGTCTCCCAGAGAGGGGGATCAGGAACAGGGACCGGGCCGAAGCTCCCCCTGCCCGATGCCGGAGACCCAGCAGACCCGGAGGGAGCCCCCATCCGTCGGAATGGACTACCTCCCTGTGCCTCCTGCTCTGGCCTGGGGCAGGACCAGAGCTAGTGCCCACAGTCCTCTATTCAGGCAAGAACACTTTTTATGTTGTCATCAAAGTGTTAAAAACCTTAGGAGAGGTTTTAATGTCCTCCATTAAAACAGAAAAGTAACTGAAAAACACATCACAATGAAAGCACTCCATGTTTGTCTTAAAGATAGAGTCCAAAAATGAATCCAGTATAACCTCAATC
Source organism: Cyprinodon brontotheroides (assembly GCA_018398635.1). Lineage (NCBI taxonomy): Eukaryota > Metazoa > Chordata > Actinopteri > Cyprinodontiformes > Cyprinodontidae > Cyprinodon > Cyprinodon brontotheroides. The sequence goes on along the minus strand of JAGKQL010000056.1, from coordinate 4,098,620 downwards.
GTTCAAAATGGCTAATTTGATTCCACACTTTAATTCATAATTAGACTTTAATGAAGTAAAAAAAAAAACTCTGGTTTCATTTATACCTAGGCAGCTCTTGAAGCAGGGTCTTGATTTTCCTTGTTCACTTTTCTGACCCTAAAAAATGTCATCAAAACATATTTTTTTAATTAAAAATATTGGAGAAAACACCAAATTCATAACAATATGGCTTTATTGCCAGAAAGGAGCCTCTTTCTCTCGAAGAAAGAAAGGTACAGCCTTACTTATGCTCGCAAAGTGCAATGATTCCTAAGACTTGTGTAGTAACGTCTTTTAGACAGATGAAACCAAAGCAGAGATGTTTGGCAATAACGCAGTGCAATTTGTTTGGTAAAACCAAACACAACCTTTCTGCAAAAACACATCATACAAACTGACAGGCATGGTGATTGAGTGATGGTGTTTAGGCTTGTTTTGCAGTCACAGGATCTGAACACGTTGCAATCATTAGGCCAAACATAAACCTCTCTGCATGCCAGAGCTTCAGATTCAAACGTGAGGCCATCTGTCTGATATAATCAAGAAAAGGATGCCAAACACAACAGCAAAACTACAACAAAAAAATGTCTGTAAATGAAAAGAATCAAGTGGCTGCAGTGACCTAGTTAAAGTTGATACCTCAACCGAATTAAGAATGCCATCGGTAGACCTTAAGAAATCCATGGTTTCCCCTCCTGGTTCAGCATTTCCATTTAGGTTTCATCTGTGATGAAAGGTTGATAGCATGGCTGAAGAATCACCTGCGATAAATCTAACAAAGTGGTGCCAGATGCACGTGGTGAATCACTGCTAGTTTGTTCCGCTTACATTTTCATTCACGCCTCTATCGTTGCAACTAAGCAGGCCCCCATTTTACTTAAACCACACAGGTGTCAAGCTATGTTGGTGTTGCTAAGCTTGTGGTTAAACATTATTTGGTGTTATTTAGATTGCAGTGTAGGTACCAGATCTGCTCGGGGCCTTGCCCTTTCCTATGACATCATCATAACGCCACTCGGACAAACTGTATTGCACCCGTTTCTTATGAATCAGATCTCTTCTGGAGTCTTAACATATTATTATTACCCATATTTTTTACATTTCATCAACGATCTAAAGTAGTCAAATGTAGAAAACAATCATTGTCGGTATCGAAGGAAAGCGCTGTGTTCTCAGACAGACTGAGCTCTGCCATTTAACAAGGTGACACAAAAACTCTCAGCTTATTTTTATTCTTTTTATTACGATCTGAGGGGAGGGAGGAAAAATGGAACATCTTAAAATGACTTTTGTAGAGATTTAAGACGAAGAAAACAGTTATTCTACTTGTAAAAGACGAACGGCTGTTGTTGACACAAATTTATAAGGAGTGTAGCTTAATATGGTCACTTCCAGATCTATCCCGGAAGCACGATCCGTCTTGCATGAACAGATATACATCTGGGTGTCCATAAATAATGTAATTATAGTACTAAATTACTTATTTCTATGCTTAACTCACTAAAGAATGCTAATACACATCTTTAAAAAATGCTGTATGACTTTTGCGAGACAATTTTGATGCTTTTTACATTTTCTTCGTTAAACTGTTCCTCTGATGTCATCATAGGACATGCTCAGAACAGTCCGGCAAAATATGTTTACTGTGTTTATCTGCATTTTAGTTGTTTCTTTTTTTAGATTACGCACTATATACCATAAGGTTAACATGAAAGGAAAACATAAAACTCAAAAACTAGATTTATGTTAATATCCAAAGCCGAAAAAGTACCGGAAGTAGCGTAGGATCCCAATTCAGGTGCAGATCGGGCAGAGACGACTGATAAAACAGAAAGAATTTTAAGGCATTTATTTTCTCAGGAAATACTTTATTAACCTTGAACACATTATATTTTAGTACGTTTACTATTTTTGCAGAGGGAAAAACGTCATTTAGGTCTTTAAAAAAAAATAAAAGCAAAGACGGCCCGGATGTATATTTGGATGCGCAGATGAACTGATGGCGCATGCGTAGAACAGTTTGTACTTCGGGGACGAATCTGGCAGTGACATGGCTAACTGAGCGAGCTAAAATAGGCTAACCTGTTAGCCACTGAATACAGCTAGCCAAAGCACTATTCAGCTCGACCCCTTTATATCACGGCCTTGCAGTTCAGCATCGACAGATTTTTTTCAGTTTCAGGGGAAACTTTCTCGGTCATTGGACACATTACAGAGGCTCCAGACTCGGCACATGGATGCTGAATTATGTTATAATCGTTGTCTAGGCAACCACGTCATGTGACAACGTTCAGCCAATCATATAGTGTAATAGCACTGAAACACGCAGGGCCCGAGCAGATCTGACCACCCAAGCAGATCTGGTACCTACACTGGCAGGGGTCTCGTTTATCCCCGTCTCCATTGGTCAGACCTGTTTTACCTTCTTTCCATTCTGAGTATTTTTCCAACTGTAAAACTGTTCTTGCATTCCTTGCTATTAAAAGTAATATGCTGATTTATTTATTTACTTGTTATCACCACAGATTTTCTAGAAAGATCTTAAGTATACAAACAGATGGATCTAGTGGGACGTCCAAATACGAACATTTTATAGTTTTAGTGGTTATATATTCCCAATACCTTGTTAAAAACAGGCAGTCCCATTAGATATTTGTATTGTCACCAGTGTGACCACAGCTTAGCCACCATTTAATGGAAGGGTCACAGATGATACGTAAAACTAGAGGGGTTTTCCAACAATATGTTTTCTATTCTCTGTTGATTCCTTCCTGCTTTACTGTAGCCGTTTGTGGTATTACATCCTATACATGTTCATTCCCAGTATCCATAGGAAGGATCCTATTCAGTGATCTGATATTAATTATTATCAGCTGTGTTTCTAGAAGTCAAACTTAATTATTTAAAGAAATGCATCCTAATTAACAATAGTAATGTTGGAAACTCCGTTATCGTCATTTGCGATTAGGGCTGGATAATATTGCTAAAACTCATATTATGATATACTGTATATCTTGATTTCTCTCAATGCAATATAAATCTGATATATTTATATAAACATCATAAAAGCCTCAGAAAAATGTGCCAAGCAAGCCCACAGCAGACTCCCGTCCAGATGTCTGATTTTTATTATGCAAAGAAACTCCTGAAGTATAACATGTCAGAAATGATTTTTCAAAAAGAAAAATGTGTAGTTTTTGGTGCTATTAGCTCAAACAGATTAAATGCACATTCACCCAGGTGATTATCTCTCCTTCCTCATATTCAAATGGCTTCTTCCCTCTTTTAGTTTCTTTGCCATTGCCTCCATTTTTTTTGATTAACATTCATTGTTCAAGAAGACTAAAATAAATTAGCAAAACAGCTCATGATTGGCTCTAAATGTGCAGAATAAATGTCGCCAATTGATTCACAAAAACCAAGCTTTTCATTAAACCCTTAATGACACTATAGGCAGAGCTTTATAAACCATCCTATCAGGATCAGCATCACCCCCCAGTTCTAGTCTTGACCTAATGGGCCAGATCTATCAAAGGTTTGCGTGTATTAAAACGTGAGCTATTTCACTGCGCACGCTAAAAAATGTACAAACTGATCTATCAACAGCGTGCTAAAAGGATTTGGTCTTTAAAACGTGCTAAATAGCGCCTCTTATCCATTTAGTACTTTTTCTGCTATGAATATGCAATATGGGGCGTTTACACGCAAAAGTGCGTCTTGTGGGAGGAGATCATGTAAATATATTAATTTAGCACTCGCAAAGTGATTTATTAAACCTGAAAGCAATTTTGCTAACGGTATCTGACTCTATATTTAACATGTTTCAAAAGAAGGTGCAAATGGTCTGTATGCGTAATTGCGCACACATGGCAGCGGTTATTGTCGCAAGAAGGAGACATCGAAATGAAGCA
>JAGKQL010000056.1:4068310-4094188 GCA_018398635.1 Cyprinodon brontotheroides | reverse complement strand
TGCTTCATTTCGATGTCTCCTTCTTGCGACAATAACCGCTGCCATGTGTGCGCAATTACGCATACAGACCATTTGCACCTTCTTTTGAAACATGTTAAATATAGAGTCAGATACCGTTAGCAAAATTGCTTTCAGGTTTAATAAATCACTTTGCGAGTGCTAAATTAATATATTTACATGATCTCCTCCCACAAGACGCACTTTTGCGTGTAAACGCCCCATATTGCATATTCATAGCAGAAAAAGTACTAAATGGATAAGAGGCGCTATTTAGCACGTTTTAAAGACCAAATCCTTTTAGCACGCTGTTGATAGATCAGTTTGTACATTTTTTAGCGTGCGCAGTGAAATAGCTCACGTTTTAATACACGCAAACCTTTGATAGATCTGGCCCATTAGGTCAAGACTAGAACTGGGGGGTGATGCTGATCCTGATAGGATGGTTTATAAAGCTCTGCCTATAGTGTCATTAAGGGTTTAATGAAAAGCTTGGTTTTTGTGAATCAATTGGCGACATTTATTCTGCACATTTAGAGCCAATCATGAGCTGTTTTGCTAATTTATTTTAGTCTTCTTGAACAATGAATGTTAATCAAAAAAAATGGAGGCAATGGCAAAGAAACTAAAAGAGGGAAGAAGCCATTTGAATATGAGGAAGGAGAGATAATCACCTGGGTGAATGTGCATTTAATCTGTTTGAGCTAATAGCACCAAAAACTACACATTTTTCTTTTTGAAAAATCATTTCTGACATGTTATACTTCAGGAGTTTCTTTGCATAATAAAAATCAGACATCTGGACGGGAGTCTGCTGTGGGCTTGCTTGGCACATTTTTCTGAGGCTTTTATGATGTTTATATAAATATATCAGATTTATATTGCATTGAGAGAAATCAAGATATACAGTATATCATAATATGAGTTTTAGCAATATTATCCAGCCCTAATCGCAAATGACGATAACGGAGTTTCCAACATTACTATTGTTAATTAGGATGCATTTCTTTAAATAATTAAGTTTGACTTCTAGAAACACAGCTGATAATAATTAATATCAGATCACTGAATAGGATCCTTCCTATGGATACTGGGAATGAACATGTATAGGATGTAATACCACAAACGGCTACAGTAAAGCAGGAAGGAATCAACAGAGAATAGAAAACATATTGTTGGAAAACCCCTCTAGTTTTACGTATCATCTGTGACCCTTCCATTAAATGGTGGCTAAGCTGTGGTCACACTGGTGACAATACAAATATCTAATGGGACTGCCTGTTTTTAACAAGGTATTGGGAATATATAACCACTAAAACTATAAAATGTTCGTATTTGGACGTCCCACTAGATCCATCTGTTTGTATACTTAAGATCTTTCTAGAAAATCTGTGGTGATAACAAGTAAATAAATAAATCAGCATATTACTTTTAATAGCAAGGAATGCAAGAACAGTTTTACAGTTGGAAAAATACTCAGAATGGAAAGAAGGTAAAACAGGTCTGACCAATGGAGACGGGGATAAACGAGACCCCTGCCAGTGTAGGTACCAGATCTGCTTGGGTGGTCAGATCTGCTCGGGCCCTGCGTGTTTCAGTGCTATTACACTATATGATTGGCTGAACGTTGTCACATGACGTGGTTGCCTAGACAACGATTATAACATAATTCAGCATCCATGTGCCGAGTCTGGAGCCTCTGTAATGTGTCCAATGACCGAGAAAGTTTCCCCTGAAACTGAAAAAAATCTGTCGATGCTGAACTGCAAGGCCGTGATATAAAGGGGTCGAGCTGAATAGTGCTTTGGCTAGCTGTATTCAGTGGCTAACAGGTTAGCCTATTTTAGCTCGCTCAGTTAGCCATGTCACTGCCAGATTCGTCCCCGAAGTACAAACTGTTCTACGCATGCGCCATCAGTTCATCTGCGCATCCAAATATACATCCGGGCCGTCTTTGCTTTTATTTTTTTTTAAAGACCTAAATGACGTTTTTCCCTCTGCAAAAATAGTAAACGTACTAAAATATAATGTGTTCAAGGTTAATAAAGTATTTCCTGAGAAAATAAATGCCTTAAAATTCTTTCTGTTTTATCAGTCGTCTCTGCCCGATCTGCACCTGAATTGGGATCCTACGCTACTTCCGGTACTTTTTCGGCTTTGGATATTAACATAAATCTAGTTTTTGAGTTTTATGTTTTCCTTTCATGTTAACCTTATGGTATATAGTGCGTAATCTAAAAAAAGAAACAACTAAAATGCAGATAAACACAGTAAACATATTTTGCCGGACTGTTCTGAGCATGTCCTATGATGACATCAGAGGAACAGTTTAACGAAGAAAATGTAAAAAGCATCAAAATTGTCTCGCAAAAGTCATACAGCATTTTTTAAAGATGTGTATTAGCATTCTTTAGTGAGTTAAGCATAGAAATAAGTAATTTAGTACTATAATTACATTATTTATGGACACCCAGATGTATATCTGTTCATGCAAGACGGATCGTGCTTCCGGGATAGATCTGGAAGTGACCATATTAAGCTACACTCCTTATAAATTTGTGTCAACAACAGCCGTTCGTCTTTTACAAGTAGAATAACTGTTTTCTTCGTCTTAAATCTCTACAAAAGTCATTTTAAGATGTTCCATTTTTCCTCCCTCCCCTCAGATCGTAATAAAAAGAATAAAAATAAGCTGAGAGTTTTTGTGTCACCTTGTTAAATGGCAGAGCTCAGTCTGTCTGAGAACACAGCGCTTTCCTTCGATACCGACAATGATTGTTTTCTACATTTGACTACTTTAGATCGTTGATGAAATGTAAAAAATATGGGTAATAATAATATGTTAAGACTCCAGAAGAGATCTGATTCATAAGAAACGGGTGCAATACAGTTTGTCCGAGTGGCGTTATGATGATGTCATAGGAAAGGGCAAGGCCCCGAGCAGATCTGGTACCTACACTGCAATCTAAATAACACCAAATAATGTTTAACCACAAGCTTAGCAACACCAACATAGCTTGACACCTGTGTGGTTTAAGTAAAATGGGGGCCTGCTTAGTTGCAACGATAGAGGCGTGAATGAAAATGTAAGCGGAACAAACTAGCAGTGATTCACCACGTGCATCTGGCACCACTTTGTTAGATTTATCGCAGGTGATTCTTCAGCCATGCTATCAACCTTTCATCACAGATGAAACCTAAATGGAAATGCTGAACCAGGAGGGGAAACCATGGATTTCTTAAGGTCTACCGATGGCATTCTTAATTCGGTTGAGGTATCAACTTTAACTAGGTCACTGCAGCCACTTGATTCTTTTCATTTACAGACATTTTTTTGTTGTAGTTTTGCTGTTGTGTTTGGCATCCTTTTCTTGATTATATCAGACAGATGGCCTCACGTTTGAATCTGAAGCTCTGGCATGCAGAGAGGTTTATGTTTGGCCTAATGATTGCAACGTGTTCAGATCCTGTGACTGCAAAACAAGCCTAAACACCATCACTCAATCACCATGCCTGTCAGTTTGTATGATGTGTTTTTGCAGAAAGGTTGTGTTTGGTTTTACCAAACAAATTGCACTGCGTTATTGCCAAACATCTCTGCTTTGGTTTCATCTGTCTAAAAGACGTTACTACACAAGTCTTAGGAATCATTGCACTTTGCGAGCATAAGTAAGGCTGTACCTTTCTTTCTTCGAGAGAAAGAGGCTCCTTTCTGGCAATAAAGCCATATTGTTATGAATTTGGTGTTTTCTCCAATATTTTTAATTAAAAAAATATGTTTTGATGACATTTTTTAGGGTCAGAAAAGTGAACAAGGAAAATCAAGACCCTGCTTCAAGAGCTGCCTAGGTATAAATGAAACCAGAGTTTTTTTTTTTACTTCATTAAAGTCTAATTATGAATTAAAGTGTGGAATCAAATTAGCCATTTTGAACGATTGAGGTTATACTGGATTCATTTTTGGACTCTATCTTTAAGACAAACATGGAGTGCTTTCATTGTGATGTGTTTTTCAGTTACTTTTCTGTTTTAATGGAGGACATTAAAACCTCTCCTAAGGTTTTTAACACTTTGATGACAACATAAAAAGTGTTCTTGCCTGAATAGAGGACTGTGGGCACTAGCTCTGGTCCTGCCCCAGGCCAGAGCAGGAGGCACAGGGAGGTAGTCCATTCCGACGGATGGGGGCTCCCTCCGGGTCTGCTGGGTCTCCGGCATCGGGCAGGGGGAGCTTCGGCCCGGTCCCTGTTCCTGATCCCCCTCTCTGGGAGACAACTGACATAAAAAACGCTTTCATTTACTTATAAATTGAATTGCTTGGAATTTGGTAAAGAGCGTAATAAGAGCAAGTCAGGATCTTTGCCTGCTCCAGTGATGTCTTCCTGGTTTTCTGCGGGATGTTTAGCTCACAGAGGCTGGGCAGAGCTTGAGACTGAGAGGTAGACTCTCCACCTTCGAGGTTACACCCCTGCAGGTCCTCTGAGTAACTGCTTCGCCGTGAGATGCAGGGGGAAGCTAAAGGAGAGTTCCTGCGCTTTTTACCCCCAGGAGAAGTAGGCCTGGAGGAGGGAGAAAGTCCAAAACTAATGGTGGCCTCATTGAGCTCCTCTTCCTCCACCAGCAGGGAGTCGCAGCTGGAAGCGGGGCTAAGCCAGCCTCTGGATGAAGGGCTGGAGGCGGGGCTGGGGCTGAGGGAGCCAGGGAACCTGTCGCGGTAAGAAAAGGGGTCCAGCAGGGGGAGGTAGAGGCGCTCTCTGTCCCACCCACCACTACTGCTGGTGTCCCAGTAGCTGGCAATAGTTGGTGCTGGGTCATCTTCTGGTGAAATGGTGGTTATCTGGATACTGGGGCATTCAACCACACACGACTCTGAAACCTGACATAAACATATAACAAAGATTTAGACTTATTGGTTTACTATCTGATTGGAATATTCCATTTGGACTGAAATGGAACCAGTATGTCTAACAACGAGCACTTTAGATATAAAAAAGTAGAAGGAATCTCAAATAAATAAATAGGACTCGGAGGCGTTTTAGATGAGAAGACAAAAAAATTTCAAACAGAAGAAATAAACAACAAAGAACTTAAAGCAACAGTTAAAAATAACTCTACTCCTCACAGCCCAGAGGCCTGTTTAAACCCAGTAAGGTTTTAATTAATCCGGAAAGGTTTTTTTGCACCAGTCCAATCATCATTGTCACTTGTGAAGAAACATATTTGGCTACAAATTTAATAACAATATTTATCCTCATTGATTGCAAAGTGGAACCAGAGTCAACATTTTTTCTTGCATGCACCAGCGTGCAAATAGAGCTGATTCTGATTGGAAGTGTTGTTTACTTACCTGCACGACGAGCTGGCAGGCTTCGCCAGGTGCCGCTGAACTCTCTGACTGCAGCACGTCTGGGGAGGCGGCGGAAATGCATCCCTAACTCGCTGATTGGATGAGAGGCGGCGGGCTGGGGATGCTGATTGATTGTCCTGCATGACTGATGGCTAAGTGGTTGTCTGTACCTGAATGAATAAATGAACGAATGAATGAACTACAAGGTTAAATATCAGGGAAATATGATCAAATTTGAATAGATGTCATTTTACGTGTCTAAATCATTGAAATATTCAGACAACAATCTATTGTCTGAAAGACAAAAAAAAATCTAACTGAATATTCATGAGGTATTTTCATATAATAGCATGCGAGATTTATAATTAAGTGTACTGCCTTTTAGTTAACAGTCTGCTATTTTATCCAGAGCATGCAATATGTTGGTGTTTTTTGTTAATTTGGTAGATTATTTAGTAGATACAGATAAAACTTGGATCAAAATCTTTTAAGCAAAATTACTGGTGTGATTAAGATTCATTTTTCTACATCAGCATGTTTTTTATTATTTGGTGCACATTAGTTTTCCTCAATCTGCTGTAATTATGCTGTAAGGAAAGTAATTACTCCACCCTATGAAGCCTTTCAAAGGAATCCAAGAACAGCAGTGGATCCAAATGTTGAGCCTTTTTTGATACGGTTATATCAAGATCATAGGGGTAGGCTAGATTATTGTTGTTTCATTCAGATAACACAGCTAATTTTCCCATTAATCCTTTCATTGCTTTATATTTATTTTTCAATTTCCATGCAACATTAGACTCTGGGTTATTTCCGTTTTTGTTTGTTTTTTAAGTGTCTGCGGTCCTGTTATTGGAGCAGACAACATGATCTTATCAGATAATTAACAGCAGGTAGAACAGTTCCTTTAACCTCAATACTTTAACCACCATCCGGTAAAATAAACACAGAAATCACAAACACATCACTAAGACAGAATAAGCTTTGAAATGTTATTGATTAAGCAGAGAGATCTGCTTTCTGTTCAGCTAATTGTTGCACAGGTCACATTTTTTTTATAAGTGACACCATCTTTCTTTTCTTTATGTGATGAAAAAGAAAAATAGTCTTTTCTTTAAAAGAAATCCCCATTCTTGATTAAAGCCACCATTATGATCTACTGGCTACTTATCTTCAAGATTAGACTAATCTTTTGGGAGGAGGTAGATAAAATAGGATTGGTGCAAAACAGAGGCAGTTTAGGAAATATGGGGCCTGGAAACTATGCCAAAGAACAGGCAGGGGCCTGTCTTACCAATATACTTGCTCTGGAGAGCAGAGTTAAGCTGCTTTTAGATGTTGTCTCCAAAGGTCTCAGTAGCAGAAAAGTCTCTAGATTTGGCTAGGCTTTTGAAAATCAAAGTGCTAGAGGGGTCTGAAGAGAGTGGCTAAATATAGCGACTAAAAGCTAAGTTGGCAACACTGCTCTTTGCATCATTTGTTTTCAAATGGTTTGCTGCTGTCTGTTTGGACCTTTCTGAACATGTGCATCAAATGGACTGATCAATATGGTGGACACTGAAGAGGGGGCTGAGACACACTTAATATTATAAAGCGTTCTGATGGCATTTTAGCCAAAGGATTTTTATATAAAAAGCATAATTAATGTGGACACACAAAGGAATAGTTATAATATTAACCATACATTTAAACAGTTTTATGGGGCCCCAGGAACTTGGGGCCTAGGCAACAACTGAGTATTGCCCTAATGGTAAATCCCCAGATTGCCAAAGCAAAGCCAGTTGTAGCTCAGGAACCTCGAGTGTCTGCATTAAATAAGAAAATTAAGAGATTTGATGCTTTAGCTTCCTGTGTGAGTCCAACCATGCAACTGTTTTAACCAGGGCTTTCAGTAGAGGATTGTTGAAGTTTTTGAAATGCCCCTGCCAGACTCTATAGTTAACCTGGAAAAAACATTTTAGAGAAACGTTTGCAAGGCAGAAGGACAAATATAATTAACTCAAGATGCAGGAAGCTGAATGTTACTGTTCATTTAAGACAGGGGTCTTTAAAGTGTCAGGCCCACGGACCCCCCAAACTGATGGCGAGATGGAGTGGGGACCCCCTATTAGGGCTGGGTACGAACGGTTCTTTTTATGGTACCGACGAAATGCCGGTTCTACAGAGTAGTCGAAACATGCCTCTTCTTTTCGGTACCAAGTTTTGATTGATTGGCTGTAACATAGCGTGTTCGGCGTCATCCAGGAAAAATACACAGCTGGTCGCCTACAGCCAGGGTTCATGTCTGTTGTTGTGAACTGGTTGCAGCGTCGTGGAACCCCCTTTAAAATGCCCCCAGGTCAAAGTGCGGCTTCACTTTATTAATACTGATGCTAATAGATGCGCAATGCAATACATAGTACTAGGAAACAATTTAAGAGCAGAAAGTTGCCGGTGTTTGACTACCAAGAAGAGGGAACGACCAAAGCGCCCATCCTCCTCTCAACAGCCTGTGGGCAGAAACAAAGCCAGGCGGAGTGAATCATGCTGCTTTCAAACTGGACGCAGCAGGGCAGCAAATCACGTCTGCTGCTTCCTTTTTTACTGCTTGTACCAGCTTCTGGCCTTGGCTGAAGAAGCTTTGCTGCTCAGAACTCTTCGAAAAGTGGCTCTGACGCGCGTTGGGCGGAACTACTCTATCCTTTATTCTCCCTTGCAGCTATATTTGCTGTGATCGGTGAGAATAAAGTAGTTTTATTATGTTTTTAAGTGGAGAAAATCCACCTGAAAACTTAATCAGTGCAGTCGTTCATCCTGCCTTCTAATATTTCTGTGGGAGCCGCTCAGACCCACCCCCACATACCAGCGGTTGCGCTGTCAGTAGGATCCCATTCCAGCGGGCTTGTTTGTCAGACATGGTCATTTTTCTAAGGAAAACTGCTAATTAAAGAGGTCCTACAATGCAACAGTGAATATTAGACACTGATTTCTTTTTTATGTAGAGGAAAAATGTAAATGGAAAAATCATAGCTTAAAATAAAACTCAAGATTTGTACTTTTTTATGTTGTGTAATTTTCTTTTTCTTCAAATTGATATTATAAAACTGGTATCGAAAAAAGTATCGTTCAGGAACCGGTATCGAAGTGAAGGTATCGGTATTGGTACCGGAACCGAAAACTTTTGAACAATACCCAGCCCTACCCCTAATTATATATTGTATGAAATTGTGTTATATCAAACTGATCCTATAGTCACTCTATTACAGATGCAGTGATGTGGATTCCTGGTTGATGGGACAGGTGTTGTGAATAAAACGGTGCCCAGCTTGAAGGAGCTCCTGTGTGTCTCTGAATGTGTGCATTGATGACTGAAAGACATCTTCTGCCTCCATTTATCCGATTTGCATCTTCTTATTTAAACATTTCCGTCTAACAGGTTTGGATTATTTTGTTTTGTTTCTGGGTTGCAAATAATAAATATCAAATTATATTCAGAAAAAGTTTGCAGATAATTTGCACCATTTCCTTTAGCAGGAAAAAAAGACAGTAAAAGGAATGCATACACATTTATAAGCTACTGTATTTTTTCTCTGCATTTTTATACCATAATAATCATTGTTTCATTTTCTAAAAAGTACATTCATGGTTAACAAATGTTCTGTTAAGCATTAAAAAAATGCATGCATGACCAAATCACGGAGAGCCCATTCTTTTTTCATTAACAGTCGCATACCATGCTTCTAGTTTTTATAACCGGTACTAAAACACATTTTCTTAAGCATGAAATCACCAAAACTTTTTTTTTTTGTGTGTGTGTGTGTATTCGATGCCAAACACCCACCCAAACAAGGCCATAACTGCTGCAGGCCACATATAATTCCCGCCTATGCTGTGTGGACGGCTTCCACACGGAGCATAGCGGCGGTTATTCTGTAATGAGCAAGGCTCCATCTGATCATTGTTGTGCAATGATGGCGGTGAGCCATGCAGGCAAATTTTGGGCAACACGGACACACAACTGAAACCGCCAACAAATTACGAGTTAGGGAAAAAAAAAAAAAAAAAACATCTCTTCAAATGTTTCCTGGCAGAAGAGATATTTCCAAGTGATTAAAGCTGCTGTGCAAAGGCAGGTTTTAGGTCTGGGTATATGAATGTTTGTGTGCAAACCAGTAAAGTTTATGGGCCTCAAAAGCTTACCTAACGCTTATTGAACACATAAAAAGTTATTCTAAAGTGCAAAGATGTTAATAACCGATTTTTTAAAGCTATATTTACCTCCAGCCTGAGAGTTACAGCCCCCCTGAGACGTCAAAAGCTATGAGATATTTAGAAATGCATCATGCCTGAATCTGTGATATTCCTCTCAATGTGAACCCAGATCTGTATGAGGCAATAGGGTGTATGGATTTCACCACTAACAACGGTGCAAACAAAAAGCAACATTCCTTAAATAAATACAAGTTTGACCTTTGAGAAATTATTGTTAGTGGTGCAACAATCAATTAGAGATTAAAACAGGCCAGTTTGTCTTTGGACATCTACTCTTTTTTCAACAAATCCTAAGAAAACACATAAATGATCCAATGATTTTTTTTTTACTTGTGGTACAGAAACCCAAAAGAATACAGAATGACAGGTGCTATAAAATGGCTTTTCTTTAAATAAAACTTAACAGCAGATAGATAAAGAAACTGATCCTAATGTTATTGTTTCATTTCTAGTTAGATTAAAAACTAGTATATATATTAAAAGAATAGTTCCTTAATGTTTTAAACATTATAATTTTTGGCAAAGAAAGAAAAATCTTATTCAGGGAAAAAAAACTTGAATAGCAACAAAAAGCCTAATGATTGCAACTCAAGATGACGAGTAAATATTCTTGTTTTACAGTTTTGGATATTCTGGTTTAAGAACATCTAAGACTAACGAGTAGTGTTGGCCCCAATACCATCTGTATGAAATCGATGTGTGTGTGTGTATAGATGAAGAACTGCATACTACTTGGATGTAAAATAATTGCCATCATGGCTTTGTCAAGCTGCTGCCTACCTTTGTGAAGCAGTAAAAGACTAATACTAAATTGAATCCAGTGGTAGAAGTTTTTATTGCCTACCTGGAATGGGTGACAATAGATGAATAAACTTTTGGCTCTCTAAATGGTATTGTTGCCTTATTTGTTGGTACTTACTGATACCAATACCACCATTTTAGTGCTGGATCAGGGCCCCGCCCGATACTGGTATCGGTGCAACACTACTAACGAGTACTGTGGTTCACTTTTTTTTACTTGAATAAGAATGAAAGTTAATGAGACATTAAATGAAGCATAAATTAGAACAAAGCTGCTGTTTTACTTTCTGTTTCTTTTTGTTTCTGTCACAATAAGAATAGCTGTTATAATCAGAGATGGGAAGTAACGAAGTACAAATACTTCGTTACTGTACTCAAATAGATTTTTTCTGATATTTTTACACTTTACTTTTCTACTTATTTTATGGTGACTTTTTACTGCTACTCCTTACATTTTACACAAATATCTGTACTTTCTACTCCTTACATTTTAAAATTGGCTCGTTACTTTAGTTTTTGAATCATTTTCATGGAGTTACGTTATTATTTTCCATTGATCCAATGCGGCGGTATTCATTCGTGACAAATCATTGCAGCTTGGTAGCGTGGCGTTAGCATAGTAGTAGTATGGACGGCCGAGATATTGATTGAAAATGAACACAATGGAGACCTAGTCCTATTGGCGAAGACATCCATTTAAAATGTAGGCAACTTGACATGAAAAAAAAGTGGTTTCTACTTTTACTTTTATACTTTTAAAAATATAAATTTACAAGCCTGTACTTTGTTACTTTTACTTGAGGTAAAGAAGTTTAATCAGTTACTTACCACTTTTACCAGGTATTTTTAACACAAGTATCTGCTTTTTACTCCAAGTATGGAAGAGTGAGTACTTTTTCCATCTCTGTTTATAATTCACATTTTTCTGTTTCTTATCAGCTTTTTGGAGTAAAATGATTTTCCTTTATCAGCTGTTTTGCTGGCATCATGCCACATGTATTAATGAATGGCATAAAATGTTTCCATATGACCTCGACAAAGATGTTAATACAAGTTAATTTAACATAATATTAATACAATATAATAAGGCTGATATAAACACAATGAGGGTCAAATGGTTATAGTTGGAATTTAACTTGAATTGATAATCACATTTAATTATGAAGAGATTAAATAAAAGCTGCTTTTTCTTGTTAGCTCAGTACTGTATGCCCAACAGATGTGAAGATAACAGCATAAAAACTAATGAATCTGGTCTAAACGCTTTCACTTTCTTCTGGAAAAAAAGTTCAGTAGAAACATTTGATCCCAACATCTAAGAGGTTTGTGCCACATGGGAAATAAATCTTTCTCTGAGGGTGTGAATTAACTTGTTTTAAATTTAGTAGGAGGAATAAAAAATACTGGCGTCTTACATTAAGACTTGCACTATTATCCACAAGTGCATTTCTAAAGAATAAGGGTTGATTTTGGGATGTCTGTGTCCCCAATGTTTTTCTAGATAAGTTCAAGAGAAAATGATACAGATGCTTAATTTAAAGATGAAGGTAAGTATGCTAAGACATAAGGTAAAACATAAATGCTAACAGAACAAAAGGAGATGCACTGCCTATCAGCTTTTTTCTAACTGATACATCTCAAAGCACTATCTCCATTTGGTAGGGAACGAAAACACAACCATTTTATGTTAGTTACTGGTTTTAAGGCCCATATATTTTCCTGGTTTGCAAATATAAAACATTAAAACTATTATTTGATAATAGTAGAGTAGGTGGAGGAACAACTGTGTCCTCATGCATCCCAACATCAAAGTACTGGTGCCTTCTATTGTCCATGGAGCTTCAAACTAGGAGCGAATCGGAGTTAAATGAGTTCCACTTTCCTACTTATGGACCTTTATATTTTAGACTATTTATATATGGTAGTTGTTAAAACCATAACAATAAAAACTACTGTTCTACATGTAATTTTGCACATATAAAAATGTAGAGATGTCAAGTAACAAAATAAAAATACTTTGTTACTGTACTTTACTCCATTACTTTTTTTTCTTCCTATTTCTGACTTCTACAGTACTCATTACATTTTAACACAAATATTTGTACTTTCTATTATTCCTTACATTTTAAAAAAAACGTTTCTCGTTACTCTTAACCCCGGTTTAATGTTTTATAAATATTTATTTCGATCATGTGCTCCATCAATGCAGATCATTGGCTCCCATCCACATCTAGTGAAACCTAGTGTAATTGGATGAGTAATATAAGCGCAAACACTCATTGGTTAGTTAAAGGAAATCATCTGAAGCAAGCAGGTGATCTTCAAACTGCAAATGTGAATTGTCTATGCCATGCTACAATGTTGGATTCAGAAAAAGATGTTGAAATGTCTGACAGGTCGGACACAGGCGGGAACTTATCGGAAGATAGAGACCAACAAGACCTCCCTCATTCTTGGCCCTATCTCAAAGAATTTTCAGAAATAGTCGAAAAATTTAGCTTTCAATTCATATAGTGGCATCTGGCTGTTTTTTAAAGGTTACTTTATACTTTTATAATTTAAGTAGTTTTTGGAGCACATACTTTTTCACTTTTACGTGAGTAAAGAGCTCAAGTTGATACTTCAACTTTAACCAGAGTGTTTTTAAACTGCTGTATCTATACTTCTACTTAAGTAACAAATATGTGTACTTTTGACACCACTGTAAAAATGCTAAAATATCTAATCTTATAAAAAGTGAGACATAGTACATGCAGGAATGACTTAACGCTTCATACATAATAAATAACTGCTGCAAACTGTCAAATCGGGACATTTAAACTGCTGTTACAGCATGTACTAGCCATCTTGACTGTATAAGTCTAGTCTAGTCTTGTTGCTTCAAATTTCTGCTTCAAATTACCAACTTTTGAGAATGTTTCAGCTGAAATATCTAATTTCGAAGTCAGAAATGTCATCTTCAGAGGACAAAATACACCATTCTATTACTTGTTAATCAATGCAGATGCTCCTAGATCATGCATTTAAAACAAAACATATTTGCATTTCTTTGTTTTGATAAATTCAATAAGACAGAAATTTCAGCAGGAAAATCTGAGAGGAAGAATAGTTTAAAGTTGTGTGGGAGGATTCCAATCATTTGCCAATGGATTGGTGCATCTCAACCCTTAAAATAGGTAAAACTATCCAAAGGGTTTAATATAAAAGCATATGTCTGTACCAAAAAGCTCATGTTTATAATAAAAAAATGAGTTCAACAGAATAATGGGCCCATTTATGCCTCTTTTTTCTCCTATTTATAAGTAAAGGTTTGATTACACTTAATTTAAAAAAGGGAGTATGTTATTAATCATATCTGATCTCTGTGTTTGGTGGATTTCTTACTTTGCCTTCCACTTCATCCCCAGGATTTAATAGTTAAACTTATTACCTTTGCGGATGTTAAACAAACGATTTCATACTGAGCGTGTTTCTGAGAGTTTTGCGGTTAAAAATAAGAGGGAGATGGAGTCTGAGCGAGAGAAAGGAGGTGCGATCAGCACACACAGAGGTTGAGGAGTTCCTTCCCAGATGGCAGCTGTTAACTTTGCTCACGCACAGCTGATTAGAAACACACATGAGTCTGGGGCCGCGTTTTGCACACATGTCCAAACACGCGCGCAAATGCGCGCAACAAATAGGGCTACAGCGAGATATGCACGCAGATGCATGCATACTGGAAAACAAAGCCTCGGTGAGAATTCACCCGGGGAAACAGGCACGCATTCAGTCCCAAACACAAACAGCAGATGCATATGGCTGGAGGCCCTCATTAAGAGTACATGCAACTATACAAACACATATAAACGTTCCCATGCATTAAGAAAGCGGGCCATATGCAGCTTCTTTAACAACAGCCTGAACTTAAATGATTTCTCTAGCAGATTGTTGGAGTCAGCCGCAACAGGGCGCCATCATTTTTCCTCTTCCCCGGAGACAGAGCTCTCTGGCTCGGCAGTGCGCGCCCGGGGTGGGCCCCTGGATCTGCCGCTGAGGCTGGTCCTCCTCAAGCACCAGCGAACTCGAACTCGCCCACACCTCCCAGCCCGAGCCGGCGCGGCCCCCATCCGGATCAAAACCCAACGATCCTTCTCTATCTTAAAGTGCGCCACAAAAAGGAAGAAAAAACTTTCAAGAAGTCTTTCCAAGAACTTTCAGCCCTTTCTAATCCAAGCATCATTTGCGCAAAAATAAATAAACAAAAATATTAAAAATAAACATATATATATTTGTTTAATATATATATATATATTTTTTCCTTCTTCAGGGTTTTGATTCAACTTTCCACCTAAATAAAGAAAAAAGTTTCAGCTTCGTGTCGCTTTATTTGTAAGTTTATCAACCGGATGCTTTGCGGTCAGCATTAAATCATCCTTCAGGAAAAATGTTCAATGTTTTCCCAAACAATACCGCCAGTAAACAGGGTTCCTTAATTCCAGAGCCATCCAGATCCCGACTCCTTCCTGCGTCCCGTCAAGGGGGCAGCGAGAGAAGAAAAAGTTCATCAAATATTTCTGTCGTCCTTTACCCTTAATTGCCTTTGGGTGGGTTTCCCAGCCCCGGCTGCTCTGTTACTCATTCCCCATAGGACTCTGTATGTGTCAGTCATGGGTAACCCCCTCCCTCCCCTCACTCCCTCCCTCTCCCCTTTTCTGGGGTTTCTTTCTATAATATTTGCTTCATCCCCTCTTAATACCTCTAGCCATTAAACTTTTCCCATGTTGCTTCCCATCATTATATCATCTTTATTTCACTTCAGACTAAACTGAGCATCAGGGTTCATGTTTCACATATTTGGGCTAAAAACAGTATGATTGTTATTCTAATGAGGAGCAGCTAAAGTCTCTGATACCTCAGCTTGTGGACCAGCTGCAGGGCCACCAGGGCTGCAGTGTTAACTGTCAGTTAGTGAACATAAGAGGGTTTATTTCCCGTGGCGATCAACGCCACAACCCCCTTTTGGCTGTCACTCTCCCCCTCCCTCCCCTTTTCTCTTCTTCTTCATTTTTTTGTTGCTCCCCCCTCGACCACATCTATGTCGTCTCTTCTCCCCTCCTCCTCTTCCTCTTCACCCAAGATCTGTTTCTCATTATCCTCTCTAGTCTGCGTTTCTGTTCGGGAGACTAAAACTCAGGAACACGAAAACTTGGTTCAAATAAACTGGCGGGAACATGGGGCCCCTGTTTCCTCTGTGTCATCCCTCCTGTCCCGGGGATTGACTGCATTGTTGGGGAGAAGAAAACTGCTACCAACAAGGCAGACACAAACATTTGTGAACCCTGTACATTTGATTAAAAAAAAAAAAGTTAAAATAAAGAACAAAAAAAAAAAAAAAAAAAAAACATCGCTCAATCCAAAGTGACAAGATCAGCATCAGGTGACTTGTATTTAGTGGGTTAAAAATTAAGTTGGCATGTTTTAGTTGTTTGGAAACTACAAACATCCATCTGCTTTTCTAGTAATAACTTCGTTTACATCCATCAAAAGAAATAAAGTGTGTACAAATAGTACAATGTAGACATGAACAGTCTATTAATGGAGTTTATGCGGGACAGAACAGCCTGAAAGTTCAGTACTAATACAGTGTAAAATAGTATTATAATATATGAGTGAAAGATAAAATCAAGTAATCAATCCCACCAAAGATCAATAAAGTTCCTGCTGAGAAAATATTAATTTAATTCAATTCAGTTTGTTTATATGGCGCCAATTCACAACACATGTCATCTCAAGGCACTTTACAGTTTTCTATCTAAGGAAAACCAGTTGATTGCATCGACTCATTGTCTCAATGCAATCCCTCACACTAAGAATGCTTGTAGCGACCGTGGAGAGGAAAACCTCCCTTTTAACAGGAAGAAACCTCCAGCAGAACTAGGCTCAGTGTGAGCGGCCATCTGCCGAGGCTGACTGGGGTTAAAGGAGACAGAAGCAGAGATACAAAAAGCAACTGTAAAAGGCGGCCCCATCCAGGAAACACACAGCCAGGCAGACGAGCTCCAATCCAGCTCCCATGTCAGAGGATGAAGAGAGCACATCCAGCCAGTCACAGTCAGAGAAACAGGACTACACTGGAAACAGCCCGATCTCCAACATCTATAAACAGCACAGCTGATATTTCTCTCCAGGATGGAGTCACAGCCATCCTGTGACCCCTCATCATGTAGGTGATAGAAGGCCGACAGTTGCTTTCTTTTGTTGCCTCTGAAGTCTGAGTCCATCGCTACACACGAATTTTGATCCTGATTAGCGTTTTTTAGCTGTATTAACTGAAAATGCAAGCTCACTTTTAAAATACTTGACTTTGGTTCCAAAACTATAACTTCAGTTTTGTTTTTGTTCAGCTGAAATAAAAAAAAAAACATTTGCACATCCATGCATTGATTTCTTTCTTTTATTTACCCAGAGCTTGAATGGATTCATAATGTATAGCCGTGTGTGTTTCATTTAACCCCAGTCGGCCTCAGCAGATGGCCGCTCACAATGAGCCTGGTTCTGCTGGAGGTTTCTTCCTGTTAAAAGGGAGTTTTTCCTCTCCACTGTCGCTACAAGTGGGCTTGGTGTGAGGGATTGCATTCGAGTCAATGAGTCAATGCAATATTGTGGTTTTCCTTAGATAGAAAACTTTGAAACAATCTGACTGTATGATCTGGTTGAATTGTATCTGTAAAGTGCTTTGAGATGACATGTGTTGTGAATTGGTGCTTTATAAATAAACTGAATAGAATTGCATAGTTATTATTACTTATATTGTTATTTAAAAAAATATGAGTTAGGCAGAGCTTGGAGATCAGTGTCCCGACCCAGTTGTCCAGACACTGGAGTAAACAACAGTGTTGAATGCTGCACTGAGGTCCAATAATTCCAGCATCTTGGTTCTTCCACAGTCTGCATTTATACTGATGTCATTGAACACATTGACAAGGGCAGTCTATGTACTGACTGGAAGACATCAAAGCAGCTGGTCATAGTTAAGAAGGTATTTACTGTATATCCCATCCACCCCTTTCTTCCTTTTGGCAATATTTTCTTTCTTCTTTGACTATTTGAGCTGATGTAACGAGTCAATTTCTAAAACTTCGGAGGATCAGTAAAGTCAATCAATCAATCAGTCAATCAATCAAAGTAGTCCTTCATAGTACACCCAGACAGCAAAACATATATGTAAAGGAAAAAGGTGATATTCTAATATTATACTGCTGAGAGTATAGTAATGATGTAAGGAGAAAGATTACATAAGTAGTGGGGACAGTAAAGAAATTGTATAGCAAGGACAGAGAGCTGTTTTCCTATGGTACAACATTATAATAGTGTGTGACTGTGCATGGGACAGTAATGTAGAGCCCCAGAACAGACTGCACCATGGCTAGGCTCCAAAAGCAATGCTGCCTCCAGGGTGGATCAGGGTCTTTCTGCATGAAGTTAAGAGTCTAAAACATGACTACTAGGACAATAAGTTGACCTTAGATGGATGGATGAGCATTCTACTGTCAGGACAAGATATGATCAGGAAGGCTTATGCTGCCCCCTCATGTGGTCAGAGTCGTTTGACAGTTTCTATGACCTGATGACTGAGAATCTTCACCAACTTTTATCTTTTTTTTTTAACACTAGTGGCTTATTTTTGGACAGTAGGCCGACAGGTAAGTGGGGGGTATGAGGGAGAGACATGCAGGAAAAGGACCACAGGTCGATTTTGAACCTGGGTCAGCTGCATCAAGGACTAAGGCCTCCATACATGGTTCATGTGTGTGCTAACCACTGCCTCACCCGCACAATCAAGACCAGCTCTATATCCTATTATCAAATAAATTAAAAACAAAACACAGACTAGACCAGCAAAATGAACATCATTTGCAACCCTAAATAAAATGAACATTTCTATGTTTTCTCCCATAGTACTATACACACTGCCTCCCGTGCCCCACAATGGCAGTCCACTGCTCCCCAAGGGGACAGAACAGTAGAGGTAAATCTCTCCACGTGAGATTGATAAAAGTTTAAATTATTATGAACAAGCAGAAGGAAAGTGCACTCAGAAAAGAGCACCTCAGAGTTCTGATTTTCATTTGATAGAGAATAAAGTAGAAGCTAGATTAGGGTGATGGTAAAGAAGCGGCCTTCCAATATCACCAGTACCAAAATAAAATCCTGACATACTAAGAGGAAATACAGAAAGAATATTCAAGTCAGCAGCAGAACTGACTGCTGCTTAATTTCAATTAGGAATTTCCCCGATTACTGAAAAGGGAAATAATCTTTTATGGAAAATGATTTATTTGTTCTAAGTTGGAAATCATTTTGCTTTATTTTATAATCTTTATTGAAATTTCTGTCTCATTTCATATCAGAAAAATTATTTAAAGTCAAAAATCACATAGCAATATTTGCTCAATCATTTAATGATTGGTTGGCATAGCAGTGATAAGTGATCCAAGGATCAAATCCTCCGCTCTTCTGTTACTGGCATAGAAATAATGAATAAAAACAAATTTTCCCCATACTTCATTTAATTGCTTTGTTATTGTCAACCCAGAGGTCGACTGATCTTTGACCTACAAGGGTTAACAAGTAAAATGATAGGCAAAACTATTCTGGGGGACGTAAAATGTTTATATGAAACTGATGAAATATGTCTCTGACTCATTGCACTACTTTTCACATGCTTTAGCTTGCTGTAGATATTTTAGAATTACATCAATATGGCACACCTCTTTTTTCAGTAAATAAATCTTCCCCAAAAGTTTTAATGATTCAACATGGTTTACATTCAAAAAGTGTTTTAATATATAGTTTTGTCTGCTTCTTCTTTAGAAGACTTCTTTACATTTTACTTTAAAAGCAAAGAAAGTCAAGTTGTCTATTGTTTAAAAGCCAATTTCAAAGTTTTTTAGATCTTTGAAAGAACAGAGAAAAATACCTAATGTTTAGTGTCTTTTTTTTGAAATTCCTTATTTCTCCATTAGTTTTGAGCTGCATAACAAATAAATGATTAAATGATTATGAAAACGTTCTCTTCAGATAAAAGATATAATCGGGAATTTCATTATCAGAGTTGTTCTTTGTGGTAGTCCTCAGTAATAAAGGTACCTTCAGATAGGTTGCAATAAGTTTACATTTAAGGATTTTTCACCGTCAAAAATATTCCATATTTAATAATTCACCTTTAGAAACCCATGGGATAATGTTGGAGGATATTCGAACACATTTTTCAGAAATCGTTCTTTAAAATCCATATTTTCCAGGAAGCAAATGATCTAATAAAGGGCGAATTTGTAGTTAGAAGGTTAATACTAAAAGTTTCGTCCATTTCCAAACATTTAAATGTTTGGATTCATTGGAACTGTCTCATACCAAAATGTCCAATCTTTCAAGTATCCAACTGTTGACCTGAGGTTATAGATGCATTTGAGATAACAGCCAACATATTCAGTTTGAGTCACAATAGTAAAACTTCCAAGGCCTTCAGTCTCTACCTCTTCTTTGACCATGCTGATAGCTGCTTTAATGAGCTTTGATATTTACATTGGCCTTTTCAGAATATTTGGTGCATGATTAAACCCAGATGGGTTCCTGGTTGTTCCAGATCATCTGAACCAATTTTCTTCAGTGGGTCACAGCAGAGCTGACACAATGCAACTTGACTTTTGTGAAGGGGCCCCCAAACAATCAGGGGTCTTAATGCTACATTTTTAAACAGAATATGTAAATATACATTTTAATCGCTTTTAAGCTCAACCCATTCCACAGGGACGCTGGCAGGAAGAGGGGCCCCAAAATCTAATTCTGTCCCAAACCCTATGCATCCTTGGACAGCTTTGGTCACATGGCTAGAAAGTATGCATTTAAATTGGTGTTTGTGTGGGCTGGAGCCCCACAGTGGTAGCATTTCTTTCAGTTTGTAATTTTTTATCTTGCATTGATGTTGTGGTGTGCACACATGCCAGCAATGGAAGGCATCTTTTAACATTTCTTTCCTTTCAGTTGCCATGGTGGGAGATGAGCCTCGCTTCCGACAAAGCAAAAGAGTGGTATCACGCTAAGAAGTTGCTTAAAACTGGTCACCGCTCGTATCTAATTCATGGGGGGATTTGGGTTTAGTTAGTTTAAATGTTTGTTTTATTCAATTGTCAGCACTTGTTTTCTGGTTCGCTTGTTAATAGTAAGTATTGTTGACCTCTATGTGCTGGCTGATTTTTGCATTTTTGTTCATTTTTAACACAAAATGCTGTGTGGAAATAGAAGTTGAAAGGATGTGAGGGCTCCCACAAACCAGCACAACTTATCATACCCTGTTGTTCATAAGTTTTGTATCAGCAGACAAGACATAGCAAGCAGCATTCAAGCTAGCGTGTCACCTAACAAAATGCACTTTAAAGTTGTCAACTACAAACCTTAGTGGTTCAAATAATTCTACACAAGAAGATTTTTAGTTTATTTTTTTAGTTAGAGAGCAGCCATTTCCCATCAGGGTCTCAAAATACATTAAACAAAACAGACAAAATATTTAGAGTACATTCATTTGCCAGTAGCTCAGCTGCTAAAGGTCTGCATCTGTCAGCTCATTAGCAGCTAAGCTATCAGCCAGACCTGGAGGACTGGAGTTGGCCAATCCCATCCAGTGAAGTCCTGATGTCCCACCTGTAGAAAACAGACCAATTAAAGATCCATTTTATCTACTGTAAACAAAACTCCAACCATGTGAACAAGTAGGGCAGGAAACCATTTAATCTAGTAATATCAAATGAAACCAGAAGCAGGCTTACATGTTTCACATCAGTTTTAGAACCAAATTACAAAATCTTACCTTGAGGAACATAAGAAGCAGATTCTTTCCTAAAACGAAAACAAAAAAAAGAAATTAACATTTATTCTGAACTGTGAGGGACTCGACTTTGAGTGCATCACAATGTCAAACCCATCAGTGCAGTGAAAGTATAATCATCGGCTTCAGGTGAAACACGGACTCACATGCAAATCATCATTAAGGTTTGACTCCAAAAATTCATCCCTTAACAGAAACTGCTTTTAACTGTTGCTACTCTATGACCAACCATGGAGCTGAGGGCAGATGCACCAGTGCATTAGAAAAATAGCATTACCTGAATTATTATTAAAGTGGCTCATTTATAGTGTATTTAAAAAATAAAAGACATTTACAAAAGACAGGCACAGCTGAGGAGCTTGTTAACTCATCCCTTTGTGCACGGACTTTGATGTAAATGCAAAGTTTTTCCTTGCACTAAACTTTCTATGCAATACAGACTGAAGTCAGCAAACTTCCCAATCAGATTTGTCTGTGGATTTCACATTCATAGTGGATAAATTACAATTTTTTTTTTATTAACCATTTACAAAAAAAAATTAATTAAGAGCTCAACTAAAAGTTTAATCAATCCTTTGCTGCATTGAATGCATATAAAGCCCCAAAACAAAAATTAGTGATTCATTTTTACTTGAACAGTTTTAATATAACTCATAAACTAGTACTAAATCTAAGGATTTACAGTTTCTATGTGTTTTACTTTTAATTGTCGAGCATCTCCTGTGAGATCAAAACCATGTGGTTTGGCTTGGCGCTAAGCCTGTAACAAAGAGGCGAAGCTGCTCGGTGCTAAAAAAGCTCATCCACCTGCTTCAGCATCAGAGAGCATCAGCTCAGGAGGAACCAAGGCCGACTTTTAAAAACGAACATTTACCGGATTTCCAGCTCCTAAAAACGCTGCTCTCTGGTTCCACTGTAGAGGAAGCTCCCTTCACCTTCCAGCGGAACGAGGAGAAAGAACGTTAATGAGGCGGCGCCTTGATTTATGTCTCTATCAAACCACGTGCGTGACGTCACACCGGGCAATCTCCGGGTTTAGGCCTTTTCTTTGAAAATCAAGGTATCTAAAGGTCCTATGCAAATAATAATAAAAATAAAAATATGAATTACTTAAGTATAGGTTTGTTTTTACAATAAACTCTTATTTCATCTTCAGAGGCTTGAAAATAAAACAATGGACCTAAATAAGACATTAAATTCTAATTCTGTATTTTTCACTGAAAATATTTTAACAGTTTTTTGTATTACATTTTAATGTTTAAAAACAATCAATTTAAAAAAACACAATGCTATAGTCACTATACAAATTACCAAAATCACCCCTTAAAATGGCAAAAGGATGTAGTAAAACCAAATAAATATTATTTTACAATCAAAATGATCTAAAAAATTACTAAAATCGAGTACATAACGTATGTGTAATTAGTTTCTTGTTTACCGTCTGAAGGCCCCAACAGCCAATACATATGAATTTATAAAACACATAGAAGCTCCATAGAGAGCCGCCTGAGCAGCTGTCTCACTGTGTGGTGTGGAGGCTGCAGCGCCAGACTGGAGGAAGGTGAGGAGAGTGGTGAGAACAGCAGAGAAGATCATATAGGGGCTCCTCTTCCCTTCATTTAAAGACATTTCATCCCAGCCCATGTCCTGAGCCCATAACATTATAAATAACCCCCTCACCCCCTCACCATGAACTGTTCCTCCTGCTGCCCTTCTGGGAAAACAGCTTTTCCCCAATCATTAGACTGCTGAACTGTTGAATTAAATGGGTTTAAAAATAAATAAATAAATAAAAAAGTGCTGAATGTTGGAATATACAGGTGCTGGGTCATATAAAATTAGAATATCAAGTGAAAAAGTAGATTTACCTCTGTGTGCATTCCATTTAAAAAAGTGAAACTTGTATATATTATATTCATAACATTACATACAAACTCATATATTTCAGATGTTTATTTTGTTTAATTTTGATGATTACAAATGACAACAAATGAAAATCTCAAATTCATCATATCAGAAAATTAGAATAGACAGAAAAGGTTCAAAATTGATGGCCCCCTGGTGCCACACTCTAATCAGCTAATTAACTCAAACCACCAAGCCCTCTTTAAATGTATTCTTCAGTTCTTAGTTCTATAGGTTTACCACCCATGGGGAAGACTGCTGACTTGATAGTTGTCCAAAAGACGACCATCGACACCTTGCACAAGGAGGGCAAGACACAAAAGGTCATCGCTAAAGAGGCTGGCTGTTCACAGAGCTCAGTGTCCAAGCACATTAATAGAGAGGCGAAGGGAAGGAAAAGATGTGGTCGAAAAAAGTGTACAAGCAAGAGAGATAACCGCACCCTGGAGAGGATTGTGAAACAAAACCCATTCAAAAATGTGGGGGAGATTCACAAAGAGTGGACTGCAGCTGGAGTGAGTGCTTCAAGAACCACCACACACAGACGTATGAAAGACATGGGTTTCTGCTGTCGCATTCCTTGTGTCAAGCCACTCTTGAACCACAGACAGCGTCAGAAGCGTCTTGCCTGGGCTAAAGAGAAACAGGACTGGACTGCTGGTGAGTGGTCCAAAGTCATGTTCTCTGATGAAAGTAAATTTTGCATTTCCTTTGGAAATCAAGGTCCCAGAGTCTGGAGGAAAAGAAGAGAGGCACTTCATCCACGTTGCTTGAAGTCCAGTGTAAAGTTTCCACAGTCAGTGATGGTTTTTGGGTGCTATGTCATCTGCTGGTGTTGGTCCATTGTGTTTTCTGAGGTCCAGGGTCAACGCAGCCACATACCAGGAAGTTTTAGAGCACTTCATGCTTCCTGCAGCTGACCAACTTTTTGGAGATGCAGATTTCATTTTCCAACAGGACTTGGCACCTGCACACAGTGCCAAAGCTACCAGTACCTGGTTGAAGGACCATGGTATCCCTGTTCTTAATTGGCCAGCAAACTCTCCTGACCTTAACCCCATAGAAAATCTATGGGGTATTGTGAAGAAGAAGATGCAATACACCAGACCCAACAATTCAGAAGAGCTAAAAGCCACTATTAGAGCAACCTGGGCTATCATAACACCTGAGCAGTGCCACAGACTGATCGACTCCATGCCACGCCGCATTGCTGCAGTAATACAGGCCAAAGGAGGCCCAACTAAATACTGAGTGCTGTACATGCTCATACTTTTCATGTTCATACTTTTCAGTTGGCCAACATTTCTATAAATCCTTTGTTTTTATTGGTCTTCAGTAATATTCTAATTTTCTGATATGATGAATTTGAGATTTTCATTTGTTGTCATTTGTAATCATCAAAATTAAACAAAATAAACATCTGAAATATATGAGTTTGTATGTAATGTATGAATATAATATACAAGTTTCACTTTTTAAATGGAATTACTGAAATCAATCTACTTTTTCATGATATTCTAATTTTATGACCAGCACCTGTATACCAGTCATATGGCTGGTATATATTTGATCACTGATGCTTACTTTTTATCACTGCTGCACTTTAGCAATGGAAATGTCTGGTTGAGGTGGAACTGAGGGAACCAATGGATGGACTTAAGTCAGATCTCCAGAAACCAGGAAGTAGGCGAGTCTTTCCACAGGGACACGCAGCCTACTTAGTGGAGGTGAGAAAGAGGAAAAATAAAGAAAAAAGGGAAACACAAATATGACGGCTGTGATAGAGCTGTTCTTTTTGTATACACCCAGTGTGTACAAAATTTGCAATAAAGTCTGTCTAAGTCTAACACCCAGAAGAAAATTAGAACACACAAAATTAAACATAATTTTCAAAATTGCAAAATAAAAAGGAAAGCCTGGAATGCATATGTTTTCTGCCGCACTCAGTACTTTCAGACACCTTTCCCTTCAGATACTGCTTTAAAATTTTTTGTCCTCACCTGCTTTGCACATCTAGAGACCAGGATTTTAGATCATTCCTTTTTCCATGATAGCCAAAACTCTGTCACATCCTATACAGCTTGGTCTCTTTGAAATATCAATTTTTAAGAGCTGCAACAGATTCTTAACCAAATTTAGATTTAAACCTTAACTGGGTCTTTCTATGAACATGCTTAAAGTGCAGCTCTAGGCGCATGTTTCAAGTCGAAGGAGATTATTTGCTCTTCTTTCAAGTCTGAGACTCATTTTAAAATGGTTGGATTTACCCTAGTCAATTTCCGTATTAACTCTGATGGGAAAATATCAGGGCTAGAGCGAAGCTTCCCAACATCATGATGTTGCCACCACCATGCTTTTTGCAGTAATGTGTGTGCGTGTGTTAAACTGCTGCCAGTAGTCAAACAAATACAATCCGTTCACTTTACAATATTTTGTCATCTTGAAAACGTGGAGATAAATGCAAAATCAAAGTATTTAAAAAAATAATGTGATTTAAAACTAATTAGCTTTACTTGATAAAGAAAATGATCCAGTTCTTTACTCTGGACTGTATTCTATCTCTCTATATATATAAATATATAATATTTATATATAATATTTATGAAGCCAGTAGATGTTATCAACGAGAAATGTCCTGGGACGTGAGTATGAACCCCAGTTGGCCTCAGCAGATGGCCACTCACACTGAGTCTGGTTCTGCTGGAGGTTTCTT
>JAGKQL010000056.1:3985011-4067810 GCA_018398635.1 Cyprinodon brontotheroides | reverse complement strand
GTAATGAAATAAAGAAAACTCTTTGAATGAGAACATGTGTCTAAACTTTTTGGTGTGCACTATATATACACATACACCTCCCCACACACACACATACACATATATAGCACAAATATATCCATATCATATATATATATATATATATATATAAATAAATATATTTTTTTGAGTTTAATTTTTATAGCAGTACCTCTTTGGGATTGTCTTTTACCCATCAGAGACATCTGTTTTCCCTGGTCTCAAGATGAAACTCATCAACTTTCTGATGTTTCTGTTTTTTTGGTCAGAGTGCAAGGTAACACTTAATTTTAAATAAATCACATTGAGTATTTTTTCTTCTATTGTGGTGAAATCAGTTGTCTATATCTGACCACTGAAACAGTTTTGTTTAAGTTGGCTGCATTGGGGAAACTTCTTAAGGATGCATCCAACTATTTCTACTGTTTATAAAAGTTGTGACTAATTGTACCAGGGTCATAACAGTTTTACTCAAACCAATGCCTCAGAAATGAAAAGTTCAAGTATTTTTTCTTCTATTGTGGTGATGCAACAGTTCCTGTCTCTAAGTTTGGCTTAGGCTTAGAGGGAATTACTTGTCACATTGGGTTTGTTCAGAGGTGATGATCATGCTTTTAGTTCTAACTATAATTCATTTGCTTTGTTTTACAGGTGGAACGTTCCAAGTTTATGTGAAGACTGGAGAGAATTTAACTCTAGATCTTACCAGAGTCCATGTTCCTAAAGAGTTTGAGATGCTTACACTCCTCTATAATTCATCATCAGTCGTAGAAATATTCTTACCAGGTAGAGAACCAACTGTGACTAGTAGAGCTGTGTTTTCCAGTGTAGAATCAGTGACATTAAAGAATCTACAGAAATCAGACGGCGGAGAGTATTCTATAAGAGTGACTGGAAATGAAGACGTATACATTAAAACCGAATTACACAGTTACAGTTCAAGGTGGGTTTTCTTTTATATTTAAGATATGTACATTACAAAGAACAGATCAGTTAGACTCTGATGTTCTTCAATGTTTTTAAAGCTTCTCTCACCTGCTCTCTCCATCAGATCCAGTGTCTCCAGTTAGTCTGAAAGTTTCCTCCTCCTCCTCCTCCTCCTCCTCCAATAAATGTACTGTGATCTGCAGCACAGAGGACTTAAGCATCAGCAGCACCTTCATGTGTGAAAACCAATCCTGTCACCAAGAGGGAGGAGGTCAGAGGTCCAACAATACTGGAGACTTTTCTTCAGTATCATCTAAATAATTCATTTATCATCCCGCAACCAGACCATTCTGTGCTCCCCTGAACCCCCAGTCATTTCGGCAGATGGTCGGCTCACACTGGGAGCCTAGTTCTTGCTGGAAGTTTCTTCCTGTTAAAAGGGGAGTTTTCCTCTTCCACTTTCATAAGCCACAAGCATGTTTAGTGTGAGGAATGTGCTTTGGAGTCAATGAGTCAATGCAATCAACTGGTTTTCCTTACATAGAAAAACTTTTGTATCAATTTGACTGTATGTATCTAGTTGAACTGTAAAGTGCCTTGAGATGGCGACATGTGTTGTGAATTTGGCGCTTTATAAATAAGCTGAATTTAATTGAATTGAACCATAGCAACGAGGTCAGCTTCACCCAAAATAAGACATCCATCCAGTCCTGCTTCCGATCTGAAGAAAAGGGTGAGTAGTCAAGAGCAGTTTGTTAAAAACTAACTGGAAAACCTGCTTAGTAACATCTAAAACTAACAACCTGTTTTACCAACTGATTTATTTCAAATAATAAACTGCCCTGTGGTCCAATGTGTTCCTCCAAGGCCAAAAAACAGCAAAAATCAAACTGCTGTTGAAAAAGAGTAACTTGGACAATCTGCTACTGCAGAACTACAGGCCTATCTCAAACCTCTCCTTTATCAATAAGATTATGGAGAAGCTGTGCTTCAGCAGTTAAAGAACTTCCCAGAAATGAACAGCCGGCTTGATGTCTTCCACTCAGGATTGGATGATCACTTCAGTACAGAGACTGCCCTCATCAAAAACTCGATCAGGCAGCTGCAATTAATCCAGAATGCGGATGTCTGTGTCCTCACTAAAACTGAGAAAGTGGAGCACATTACCCCAGTCCTTAAGTCAGTTTAAACAGTTTCTTTATGACTAACAGAACAGATTTTAAAATACTTCTGTTCATCTATAACCCACCTAACACTGAAATACATCACAGGCCTGTTGTCAATTCATCAACTGCCCAGGCCTTAGGTTTTCTGGCTCAAATGTACTCCCCATGAAAAAACCAAAAACATTTCCACTATGGTGATTTAATTTGAACAAGTTAGGTTCACAAGAGGCTAAACAGAACGAGATTTTTCTGTACCAGTAGGTCCCACTGTAATTAAGCCAGAGACAGCTTACAACCTAAAATGGTTCTAAAATCCTCTAAAAGGGTTCTTAACACCATATTTGATCTGTTTCTTTTTTGTTTTTTAGAATCTACAGACCATTCTATTTGGATCGCAGTTGGAATTATTGCTTCTTTCCCTTTTGCAGCTGTTGCAGCTGTGGTATGTTGTATAAAGAAGGTAAGTCTATTCTAATGTATCATAAAGATGCATATCTCATGAAAAACTACCTCCTAATTGATTACAGCCGATTTAGGTTTGATGTTAAAAAGTGTGCTGCATAAACAAAACTATTGGGTCTGTGTTTTATGTCATTTGCATATGTAATGATTAAAACTAGTTCAACAGTCCTTAAAAGAATAAGATTTTGAGTTTATGTTTCAACCCTAATTAGTCATAAAGTCATAATCACATTTACTGGAGTATTAAACCACTTTAGAAAAGGAAACTTCAGTCTTTGACTTATATTTAAACTTCTCAACATTACTTTTCAGTTTGGTTTTGGGTGTTTCATAATCTTTTTTTAGAATGTTTTTAACGTTCTGTTTCTTACTATTCTCCCTTTATTGCTGCAAAGAAGCCCCAACCTTTCAATGGGTGTCCAAGAACAAGACGATGACATCATTCAGATCAGGAAGCAGGAGCTGAGGAGGAGCAATGTGCTTTTAGTCTGCCATGATTCACCATCCCATCCCCTCATGGGCAGCATATGCAATGGGAAATCAAGATAAGAACGACTAACCAGTAATATAAGAGCTTCCCACTGGAGATAGTTCAGTATACTGTATGTGGTTCTCCAAGCAGTAAATACGGTGATTATTTAAGTCGGGGGGGGGGAAAGGATCACGTCTGCCCTGCAGGTGGAAATACTCTTAAGTCTGCTCCTTGAGTCCCCATCACCTGTGAAAATCACCTTAGCACTTGCAGGCGTGCACACATAGACACTAGGTGGTGCTAAAGCACTAGGAAGTTTGCCCCCTATCAAAGAAAATGCCCTTTTGAAACTCGTTTTTTATTATTATTATTATTAATATTATTAAGAATTTTACTGAGGTCGGGTTTTGAAGTGGTCTTTTGAAAACCTGAGCCATTAAAAGCGACTGAAACAATGCCCGGAAATGAGCCACCTACTTGCGCACAAGCGACCAGCCTCTCTCTCTTCCTTTGTCCCGCGTGGCGTCGCCCGGTCAGATTATGCCAGGGCATGCGCAGAATCATTTCCAGTTCAGTAAAGCGTCTTCAGATAGCAGGAGCGGTCGCTGACAGGCTGCTTCTCCAGTGCCCCATTAGCCAGGTAATATACAGATCAAGCAGAATCATTTTGTTGTGCATTAAAATGTCTCATTCAGCAGCACCAAACAAGCATTTTTGCCGACTGGTCACCTGATAAACTAGTTAGGCTAGATGTAAGATGCTATTTTACACTGTATATTGTGTAGCCATATTTTTATCTTAAGTGTATACATTAGTCTATTTTATTGCATGACGTATACCCACAGTTTTTAGATATTTTTATAATTTTATTTACCTATTCCATATTATATGTTTCATGTTGCACGATTGTACCGTAAAAAATTTCTAGTTTGTGAACTCCTTCACTAACAATGGCAATAAACAACCTGATTCTGAAAGTTTTACACTGTAGCCCAAGTCAATGACAGATAGCGTGAGGGCGACCACATAGGCTACAAATAATTTTTGGTAGAGTTTGCAATTGCAAATTCACGGGAAGAGGATTAGGGCCACTGAAAAAAAAAAAATAAGTTAACTGATTTTAAAATTTTATTTCAGTTTAGTATGGTAAAAAGTCAGAACTTTGGACTTTTAATCTCATAATTTTAACTTTTTTCTCATAATTCTGACTTTTGCTGAGAATTCTGACTTTTTGCTGAGAATTCTGACTTTTGCTCAGAATTCTGACTTTTTTTTTCCAGTATTCTGACTTTAATCTCAGAATTCTGACAATAAAGTCAGAATTCAGAATTCTATGTTAAACTGAAATAAAATTTAAAAATCAGTTAGCTTTTTTTCAGAGCCCTAATCACTGCTTCTGTACAAGCTCTATGTGTTAAGATAAACGTTTTCTGTTGTATGAGTTTTGTTAGGCAACATAAATTAACACATTTTGGTCTCTTTATTGTCTTAATTGTATATTGATTTAGTAATTGCAGCACAATGCCAAGAAAGGAGGGTTGATCATATTGAAAAATCTTAAAAGCTGTTCACATTTTATTTTTAAGTGGTTTGTGCAGCAGGTATTAAAATAGCTATTATTTTAGGCTACCATAAGTCATATCCATGTGACAAGACTTCCAGTCATGTTGCCCTAATAGCCCATTATTTAAACTAATGTGGCATATTTATTAAAAAAGCTATTATTATTATTATTATTATTATTATTATTGTCATGATGGTTTTATTATTAATATATTGTAGCCAGTCACAGCAGGGAAGCTCTATACCATCAACATATAACAGGACAGGAGATGAGGAAGAGTTCAGGAGAAGACACAGAGACAGAAAAAAGACCAGGATGAGGGAGAACAGATGGGTGAGGAAAACAGGGAGATGAGCCAGATGAAATGCATGCTTTAGTCTGTTGTGTTGGTGATGTGACTTTTCCATTGAAAACTCACGTTTAGAGAATTTTACAAATAAAAGTCAAATTTCATTCAACATGCGTTTATTTTTTTTTATAATTAAGTGTTACACGTGCGCTAAAAAGTGCCCTCCCCCCCCCTCCTGAGCACCTGCCCCCCAAAATGTCTGTGCACGCCTCTGAGCACTTGTATAACAAACAACATATGTAATGAAAATCAAAATAATATGTAGGGTTTGCAACCATGTTCTACATGATGGGTTGTTCTATTCAATTCAGTTTATTTGTATAACACCAACTCACAACACGTCATCTCAAGGCTCTTTACAAAGAATTCACCCAGATCATAGAGTCAGATTGGTTCAAAGCTTTCTATGTAAGGAAAACCAACTGATTGTATTGACTCTTTAGCAATCCTTCACACTAAGCATGCATGTAGCAACAGTGGAGAGGGTCAGGGTTTTGAAGAAATACTGTCTTAACATACAACTTGATATATCAGCACAAGGTTTTTGCTTTAGCACCAAAAGTTCCCCTTTGTGGGACAATAAAGGGATTTTTATTTATTATCTTATTATTATTTATTTATTTTTTTTACTTACTGTATTATTTATGTAAAATGCACATGTATTATTACTTTATTTATGTAAATCACTTTTAATTGTCTTAATTATGATTTTTGCCATGCTTAAACCCTGACTCGAGAGAAAATATATAAAATTTTAAGTGGATGCTAACTACCTAAGACATGTTAGAAAAATGGATGCGCTCTACCTGGTGTGGGGATAAAGTTCTTGGTTGTTGTCTTTTTTCTTTCTTTTTTTAACCAAAACATTGTTTGCCAAAAATTATGCCAAAAAATAATAAAACTTTCAGCATGTTACCCCACTATCATGTTAATGACCCCCAGATGAATAAAGAAATGCATTTTAAGAGCCGGTATAATGTAACCTTATCCACCAACTGTCCTCTAGGAGGAGCTATTTATCAATAAAAGCCTACTCTTTTTTTCTGAAAGTCTGCTCTTGGAACAAATGTTTTTAAACAATATAAAGAACTAACAGCTAGGTTTAAAAACACAGAAGCATATTTGCAATATGTGTTTTTAATAAGAATGAAAAACGTATCTATACTATCCATTTTCATTGCTGTAATCGATTAAATTCTTATGTTTTCAATGAGTTCTCATCACATATTTAAATAAATGTGCATCATCCAAACAACCCTTTGAGAATATGAAGCCCTTTACTCAAAGTGCTGATTTACATATGGGTTTAATATAAACAAAAAACATTGAACAGATTAGCTTTTGTGTATCTCATGCAAATGGTTTCCTGAATTTGTCTGTAAAGGTGCAAACTGCTCCAGAGCAAACTCATTTGGTCATTGGATAGAACCACATCCTGTGTAGAGAGCAGTGGTGAAAATCGTGAGGTTACTAAACCAGAAACATTTGTCTTACCACGGTGAACCTGTCCATGAATGCAAACAGATGGGGCAACGTGGTTCAACCTATGTTCAAGGAATAAACTTAAGCTGAGAATGAAAATCAGCTTTTCATTGGCTAAAAAAGGACCAGATGCACCAGCTCACATCAGGGACACATTAAGGGGAGCTTTTTCAATTACCACAAACATTACTGTTCAGTTCAAACTTGCTTGTGAATTTTTTTCATGTTTAAAGAAACAATTAAGACAGTTAACAACATGGTGGCAAACTTCATGAGTCCAATGAAACTTCTATAAGCATAAATATAGCGGTATGAACCCCCTTTTTCATTTTTATTTTCCATTAATTTTATATTATAAAATAAAGTTTCTTCTTCAATTCTATTTATCCATTACACTGACAATGTTGCATGTGAAAAAGAGTTTATTAGTAAAAATATGCAAAGAATGATAAACATTTGGGTCATGACATGAAATAATTATATATTTACAGTTGTATTTTCATTTAACATATAAACATTCAGAAAAGGCTTATGTGGAGATTTTTTAACTCTTTGCTTTACATGCCAGACATAAATTCAAGCTGAAATGTCCTCATCACAACATCAAGCAATATGTCAGAATACAAACAAAGACAACCGACTTTTAAAAAAAAAAGCAGGGATCCAGTTATTTTTCTCTCTTGAACTTTTGCATGAGATGGACACCAATGACAGCCGACGCCATGATGATGAGACCGACTGAGAAGACGACTTTTTTCATCAGACAGACTGAGAGTTCAGAGAGTCCCTCTGCATCTGCAACAATAACACGACCAGCAGTAAAATCCGATTGTCATGAAGGATAACAGACAGTGTATATCTATTCATCAATTAAGATCTCTACAAATCTGTTAGTTTATTCCATCTAAAACAGTTTCTTGAATAAATGCTATAATGCAAATATACTCTCACCGGCCACTTTATTAGGTACAACTGTCCAACTGCTCCTTAACACTTAATTTCTAAGCAGCCAATCACATGGCGGCAACTCAGTGCATTTAGGCATGTAGACATGGTCAAGACAATCTCCTGCAGTTCAAACCGAGCATCAGTATGGGGAAGAAAGGTGATTTGAGTGACTTTGAGCGTGGCATGATTGTTGGTGCCAGAAGGGGCTGGTCTGAGTATTTCAGAAACTGCTGATCTACTGGGATTTTCACACACAGCCCATCTCTAGGGTTTTACAGAGAATGGTCGAAAAAGAAAAACATCCAGCAGGCGGTTCTGTAAAGTGGGTGGAAATGCCTTGATGTTGATGCCAGAGGTCAGAGGGAGAATGGCCAGACTGGTTGAGCTGATAGAAGGGCAACAGTGACTCAAATAACCACCCGTTACAACCAAGGTGGGCAGAAGAGCATCTCTGAATGCACAGTGCGTCCGAACTTTGAGGCAGATGGGCTACAGCAGCAGAAGACCACACGGGTGCCACTCCTTTCAGCTAAGAACAGGAAACTGAGGCTACAATTTGCACAAGCTCATCCGAATTGGACAATAGAAGATTGGAAAAACGTTGCCTGGTCTGATGAGTCTCGATTTCTGCTGCGACATTTGGATGGTAGGGTCAGAATTTGGCGTCTACAACATGAAAGCATGGATCCATCCTGCCTTGTATCAGCGGTTCAGGCTGGTGGTGGTGGTGTCATGGTGTGAGGGAATATTTTCTTGGCACTCTTTGGGCCCCTTGGTACCAATTGAGCATGCGTTGCAACGCCACAGCCTACCTGAGTATTGTTGCTGACCATGTCCATCCCTTTATGACCACAATGTACCCGTAACTTCTGATGGCTACTTTCAGCGCTGGATAATACGCGCCGCATGTCAAGTAAAGCTGGAATCATCTCAGACTGGTTTCTTGAACATGACAATGAGTTCACTGTACTCAAATGGCCTCCACAGTCACCAGATCTCAATCCAATAGAGCATCTTTGGGATGTGGGTGATCGGGAGACGCATCATGGATGTGCAACCCGACAAATCTGCGGCAACTGTGTGATGCCATCATGTCAATATGGACCAAACTCCCTGAGGAATGCTTCCAGCACCTTGTTGAATCTATGCCACGAAGAATTGAGGCAGTTCTGAAGGCAAAAGGGGGTCCAAACCCGTTACTAGCATGGGGTACCTAATAAAGTGGCCGGTGAGTGTATATTTTTTATGGGGAAAAAAAGTTTTTTGCTTTCTCCGGGAAATGTAGTTTGCCCAAAATAATTCATACCCCTTGAACTTTCTCACATTAACAAAGTATTGGATAATTGAAACAAGGAAGGAAAATATATTTGGTTTTCAAATTTTCTCGTTTATTTGAAACAAGCCCATTTTACTCTAACAGATCATGATAAAATCCAGTGCAGCAGACAACAAGCAACCTGGTTAATATATTTGAGACCTCTATGTTTACTATGACCTTAGTATACATGCTGCTCTGTAAAGGATAGAGATTTTCTAGAGAACATTGGTAAACAAACAGAAGATACAAAAGACTCACAACATCTTTTAAATCATTACCTGACTGGAACCTGCTAATGCAACTGGTGCAGGATAGATTATAGGTGGGGGCTTCATACAGTAGTAGTGAGAACTATGGATTAGTTGTAGAGATCAGCATCTAATAATCATGCTCTTTACAAATGTGGCCTTTAGTGAAGAGTGAGTGAATATGATTTCCTGTTCAGGTTAGACCAAACCAAACCTTTTGGCCTCTGTGCAAATTAAGATTTTAAGCAGATATAAGGAAACTGGTTTGAGTCACTGGGAAGATAGAGTTAAGCACAATACAGCCTAAGAGAAAAAGGTTTATAGGGGTCTAAAAAAACCCGGAGCCTGAGGTTGCTTATGACCTAGACGCAGATTACCTTTAATCTTACACCCAGAGGAAAAACTGAATGACAACCATTAAAGCACATTCATGTCTTAGAGAGGCCCAGTCAATGTCCCCACATTGAAGTCTATGGTTGCAACTTGATAAAATGTAAAAAAATAAAATAAAATAAAAAAAAAGGCTAAAGAGGTAAGATTACTTGGGCAGGGCTCTGCATTTGTAAACTTGTTGTAAATAGACTTACCATCACATTGCAGACAAAGCTGATCGGTTGTTGTGTTTTTCTCCGACCAGCTGACCTGGTTGCTATGGTTACAAATGACTGACACATTTGACAGGTAGATGTGGAGAGAAGCGCCAGAATGGGTGACCTTTGATTTATCTCCTCCCTCTTGAAGGCAAGTGCTGTTGGTACATCTAACAGTGGTGCTGATGCTGGAGTCCTTGGTGGTGCACGTCACTGTTAGGTTACATAAGGAAGAAGCGCTGGACACGGAGTCAATGACCAGATCCACTGGAAACACGGGATCTACGGAGAGGGAGTGAGGAGGAGAACCAATTTGAAGTATTAAAATGATACACAGAAAATGTGAAGAGTCTGCAGCTGGACAGTAATGCAGCCACCCAGGGAAGCTTTGAAATGGGGCAGCAAAGAGCAAGGCTTGCCCTAATAGCAGTGGGTTTGCTTTGGGCCGATTCTGCAAACATGTAGAGAGGAAATACTAGTCATCACCTTGTTGTGGTTGGAATAACTTTTTTTTTTCTTCCACTTGAGACCTTTTGTTCTCAAGTGGAAAAACCCAAATCTACCATTATCCCCAGTAGAAACTGTTACCTCTATCTTAATGATAAATCTAAAAATATTTGAGCCATGCTGAGTGAACATTTCCCACCGTCTCAAAAACATCAGTACGTCATCTTCTGCTGAAACCTGGAAACATTAAGTCAGAAGTTCCCCCTCCCCCATCTATTTGGGTGGTGTCCGTGAATTAATCCCAGGTTGATCCGACACTTCTGTCATAACTACATAACCACTACCTCACCGTTGTTCCTTACCTACTACACTTTAATGTAAAAGTCAATCCAGCTGTATATAAGCCATCCTGATTGTACATATGACACCTCAAATCTGTGTTACTCCGTTGTATTTTTTATTTCTTATTTTTTTTATTGTGTGTGATACATGTACACATGCACCTTAATTCTTATTCTTATCTTGATATACTGTATATAAAGTGCTTGCTTGTTTATTCTTAATGCACCTTCTCCTCCTTGTTTGCACCTTCTTTAATCACTATGCCAATATGTGACCTGTGAATTCCTCCGCTGTGAGATCAATAAAGCTCATCTAATCTAATCTAACTGCTTCCAGAAAAATAAGTCGAGGAGATCCTGCCGACAACGCCAAATTGTAATTTGAAAAAAATATTCAACTATAAAATCCAGTTAAATAAATGGAGATTAATGGATTTCAGTCAGTCAGCAATTAATTTTACTTTGCAAAGTAGATTAAGAGAACAAAATCATAAACAGCCCTCACAGTATGACGTTTCTGCTCTGTTCTGAACTAGACAGTGTTTGTTTCTCCCTCATTAAAGCCCTGAAGGAAGGCTGTGAAGGTCTCCACATATCTTTACCCAAATAGAGACATACAGTTTGCAAATAATACCTTTTGAAAAAAAAATCCCTGAAAAAAAGACTAGCTTGTTATAAGAACTATTATTTTTATCCCAAACACTCCTCTTACTCAGACACTTGCAGCTCTGAGGCCTGAGTGAATACAACTCGGCACTCATAGTTAATATATCTAAAAGGAGATTAATAGGATTTACAGTAGATTTTTTTCCCACCATACTTTGCTATTGCTTTTCCTAATCATACAGTCAGAGGAGAGTTTCTATTTCTGCTTGCTGCTGATTACAGAAACTGCTTTATTAGCTTTTGAAGGTGCTATCTTATATTTTCGGGTGGTAAAAAGAAAGGCTCACCCAACTGTTTTGCCACTAAGGAAGATAAAAAGGATTAAAAACTCTTGGAACACGTGCAACATCACATATTAACATTTTCATTAAAATGTGGGAACATTTAGTTAATTCTAAATATAAATAATCCTACCTTGAACTGTGACATTATATTTACTTATTATTATTTGTTCTGACTTTGCCGTAACCATCGCCATGTAAAGTCCAACGTCAGATTTTTGGAGATTCTTTAGTTTTATAGAGTATTTTCTTTCTAAAATGTCAATCCTTCCAGCATAAGCAATGCGGACATTTGGTTTTCCGCTTGGCCAGAAAGACACCAACACATCATCTGTGAAGAATTTCCAAATAAGAAGGTGAAAGTCTTTGGGAACATCCGCTTCTGAGATGTTGAGAAAAACATCCCCACCCGTCTGCACCGTAACAGAAGTGAAAACATCGATTCCTGTAAAATGTAGATGGACAGTAAGACAGTTAGGAGTGTCTGTTTTATGCTTTCTGATATCAGAAATCTTAATAAACATCCTTGTAAAAATCATACCAGGTTTACAATTCGCTTTATATATTTTTGATGAAATCCTTCCATTTCTTTAACTTATCTAAAGTTGCTAAAAATTGTGTTTTCCACACCCAAAGATATATTTTTGTAAACAGCAAAATCTTTAGGCTGAATACTTTAATAACCCTAAAAATCATAAAGTATTTTTCACTTTGTTTTATCCTTACTTGAGCTCAGCTTGTCATATAATACTACAATTTATTTTTTTTTATTGAAAGTTGTGAATAACGTTAATTAAATTGTATATGATCTCCTACCTGGTATCGTAATGAGGATCAGCAGAGCCAGTATAAGTAACAGAGACATCATAAACTCATTAAATGTATGCCTTTTACTCTCAGAGTATAGAATGTAGAGCAGGAAATAACAGCACCTCCGTGCATGAGAGAAATGTCACCTTTCAGCTCTTCCTGTCCAAAACCGCTACCTTCTGAGCACCCGAAAGCACATTAGTTTTTAATCCCTTTACCTTTACAATCAGATCTCAAAAACTTCTGCTTTCTGTTCTCTCAATTCACAATTCTCAATAAATGCTTTTGGAGAACCTGCTTTGCAGCAAGACAAGTCTTTTTCCAAATATATATGAAACATAGAGCAGTTTGTCACCAGAACAAATCTAAAAACATTTTAATATAAGAAGATTTTTTATTTTTCAACGACAGTAGGATGTATCTTCACAGCAGAAGGAACCATTGTTGGTAGAATTGAGATGATCAAATTAACAGCGTACCTTCTACAGATGGAAACCATGTTTAATCAAAGCAGCCATCAATCAATCTATTGGAAGAGGAGACATCTAAACAATCTGATTCAACTTTACAACTGTGATTTTAACAGGATATTTGAAGATTAGGGGCTATGTTGCATATAAAAACATTCATATTTACATAGATAGAAACTGAAACTGTTCTGTCACCAGCCCCTTGTACTCCACTTTTCCAGTGTGGTGGTTTCTGCCCCCAGTGCTCCAGTGACCAAGGGTACTGCCATTGCATTTACCTACCAGGTTCTTTCTAGTTCTTCCATGGGGCCTTGGTATTGTTCCAGTTGCTAATGTTCTTATTTCCTGATGTTTCCATCATTTGGGATGGTCACATTAAACATTACAGTTATCCCCATTGGCTGGCAACTACCATTCTGCACAGATGCTTCTGTACACATCAGCCACTTGGTTATGAGGTTTCATGTATTCCTTTCCTGCCAGTAACTTACAGCTGGCTGTGATATTCTGGATGGTTTCTGGGGCCTCTTTGCATAACCTGCACTTGAGAAAAATTAATGGATTAACTTATGATGTGCGAACAAATGTCTTAGCTTATAAGGCTGAATCAAAAATATGTAGTTATAACTGTTATGCAAAGTATCATAAAAGTTTCATAAGTACCATTGTTGAGAGTTATTGCTCAAGCTTGTAATACTGCAATAATCTGACAAAAGTTTGGGGGAAATAATTCAGCCTTGAAAATAATTAGACACAGAGTTCCTGATACTGCCAGTCTGAGCTGCAGAAGCGGAGAATAAGAAACTCTTGTGGTGAGAAGATACTTGTGATAAATGGGGATTTGGTGATTTGATCAAAAGGGAGAATATGACTTGGTTAAGCTTTGTGCATTGGCAAGAGTGGAAGTGTAGTAGGATATAATGCATTGTTAAAATAAATAAAGAAGGTGTAGTGGCAATTGTTTGTCAAACCAAACATCCAATTAAGTTCCAATAAGCCACTATAGGCACTGGGGTCACGTTTTCTTGACGCAGGCAAAAGAATTGGAAGTCCAAACTTGTAGATGTTTAGTTGATTTATTTCCTATATTTTGTCACATTACAGAGTTCAAACTTTCCTTGCTCTGTTACCTCTCTTGCACTGGTAAAAACCCATAGGCCCCTAACCCAAATGCCTGCTGGTCCTTACCAGGCTCCTACAATTATAGAAAGTGGACCGCCCACATTTCTTCCTGTTTTACATAAAATAAATAAAGAAAAATAATAAAACAACAAAAAATAGATGCACAAAAATGCAACAATTAACCTATAAATTAAGTCTGTAAATAATACAAAAATATATAAGTTTAGGAATTAACACAATTCAAATGGATAAAGAAATAAAGAATAAATAGCTCCAACAGAAGGTTTGGGAGAGGTAGATTTCTGCACAGTCTCTCTGGACATCAATTGATAAAGAAAAACATCTCCAACTTCTGTTTAATATGATTTTTTTCTCTCCATCAATCAATGAATCCTGGGGAGGTGAGTGTAGCGACAGAATATCTTATTTCACCTCAACACCTGCTATGGCAGATCCAGGCCTCTATTGCTCCTGTGCTGTTATGATCATTGCTTCTCTGCTGTTCTCCAGCCCAGCCCTCTTTATCCATTGGTCTGGATTTAGTCACTTCAGCCACTTCAGCTATCTGTGGTTGATACATACCATGCAGGGGTTTTTCCTCAAATGATTGTTCCTTCATTTCCAGCTTCCAGCTAAGACATTCCCCAAGTGCTTCATCCTTTGGGGCCATCTTCCTGATGGATTCTAGGAGCGTGGATGTTTCATCTTTAATGGTGGCTCAGATTCTCACTAGGCCTCTGCCTCCTTCTTTGTAGTTGGTTTAAAGCCTGGGGATAAGTTTTTGTGTTTTAACATCAGAGTCCTGAATTTCCTCCTTAGACCAACTTATCTCAGCAATGTATCCGATTACTGGTAAGGCATAGCCGTTGATTGCCTGGACCTTGTTCTGACTTGTCAGAACTTTCCTTACTCGCTGCAGGCATTTGGAGATATTTGTTCTACAATGGACACGAGAACAAATATATACATATTATCTGCTGCATATTTTTACCTATTATGTTACAGCTTTATACCACTCTTTATTTAATCAAAAATAGAATGGTAACAAATGTAAGTATATTCAGCCTTTGCATGAAACACATATTTTCTCTGATCTCAAGATGCGTTTGCAGCTGAATGGAGTCCACCTGTAGTAAATGCAGCTTCATGTTAGAGTGCAAATACAAAGGATAAAGTCAGAGGAACTTTTTTTTTTGCTTAAGGTTACAACAAAACAGAGACCTCCATCTTTGCTAAATGGAATAAGTTTGGAAATGGTGGGAATCTCACTGGTCAGCCGTCTAAACTAAGCGATCGGAGGAGAAGGGCCTTGGTCAGAAAGGGCAATTAACAAGTCACTGTCAGTGCTTCAGCGTTCCTCTGCGGAGAACCTTTCAGCGGGTCAATAATGAAGAACCTATCAAGCCTGTAAGGTGGAGTG
The DNA here is from genome assembly GCA_018398635.1 of Cyprinodon brontotheroides. Classification (NCBI taxonomy): domain Eukaryota; kingdom Metazoa; phylum Chordata; class Actinopteri; order Cyprinodontiformes; family Cyprinodontidae; genus Cyprinodon; species Cyprinodon brontotheroides. Next base: position 4,052,709 of record JAGKQL010000056.1, on the reverse strand, counting down.
GCCAGATGAAAGCCACTCCTTTATAAACGGCAAAAGGTTCCTTGTCCGATATAATGGATTTTGAATCCAGGCATCAATCTGTACAACTAGACCAAAAGCACACAGACTAGATGTCAAAGGATGTCAAAAACTTGTGAAATTGCCAAAATTTGGTGCTGAGCTTTTGGCATCACATGGCACATTGCTAAGGATGTTTTTAAGAAAAAAAGTATTTAGTTTTATGTATGTAATTCAGAGTTTAAAATAGCCAAACAAGTAAAACTTGGATCTCCAAATATGTCTTACATTGCTTTGACTCAGAATAAACAGCCAGAATGTTGATTTATGGAGGCAATTACATTGAAGTGTTCATTTATTGATGCTTCTGCATTTGAGCCACTTACCAACTTTTTATTAGACGTATATGATGATATTTTTTTAATATCCTCAGGATTAGCAGCAACTACCATCTAAAACTTCAATGAATGAAATGTTGTTTCAAGGTTAAACGCAAACAAATGCACTTCAACAAATGATACAACCGAAGCAGTCAGTGTGGCTGGAATGTGATAAATGTACTAAAATCTAAGACCTTTCAGGAGATTTATTGCAAGGAATAAGGTGGTTGAATTATTATTCATTTTCAATTTATTGTTGGAGAATAAACCTGACAGAAAACAAAATAAATCCAATCAGATGACATACAGCCCCTGAGTCTCAGACGTCTAAACAAAGATTAAATTAAACATGAAAAACACAAATAGTTATTCCTTCTAATATGCAACAATCGTTAGTATTGAAGTTTTCTTCACTCAAGCATTGCACTTTGTGAGGACTAAACAAATCTTTGGTAAGCAGTTTGCTAATGTGTGCAGGGGATTTGATAGGACGTCTAATCCTTCCAGGAGAGGAAGTAAAGCTTCCCCTGTCCATCAGCACAGACCAGCTCACTGGGTTTTCTTGGGTTCAGCTCCAGAAACAGAACAGGACCGCCGCACACAAACATTCCCACCTGAATGACGATGATAAAAAAACAAAAAGGACAATAAAGACACAGATAATTGACTAAATACAGAGAATAAAACTGCAGCTGATAAGTTGAGTAGGTGTTATGATTCAGAGAGTCTATCCTGAAATACAGATGCTTGCCTGTTTCTTGGTGTTTCTGTCCCACAGCTTCAGCGTGCGGTCATAGGAGGCGGAGATGATGACTCTGTCAGTGAGTTTCAGCTCACTGATCCTGTCCAGATGGACCTGAGGACAGAGTTATAAACAACTAATGATACTACTGTTTGCTCCTAATCAAACCCAAAATGACAATTTTAAAATGATCAACTCCTTAGGACTTAAAGCATCCTTTAAAATTCCGAATTAGTAAAAGATTGATAACCAAATGATGCTCTATATGTATGAGAAATTTTTTTGGCTGCTAAACACAAACAAACAAATATAAATATATACAGCATTATATGAACTGTGAATTCACCCTAAATGCACCAAGGAGCGTTATCACAGATCCTTCTTCCCTGCAGCTGTTAAGACTTTATTACCACCACTGTTCCCAACAACCTCTATAAGTTCTTACATTCAGTTTCTATCTTAGTCAGTTAAATAACCTGCTGCTGTCATTTTGAACATCTCTGATGTCGCTGCTATTTTCAAATATCCATTACTGTAGAAAAGTCCATAGGTGTATATTGGTTATTAATTCTCCAGCTGCACAGTTTTATATTGTAAAATACTTTACAGTACAGTATTTTATTATTTATCTTTTAACTCTTCACAATTATGTTATTCTTATACATTTTTCTAAGGTGTAACTTTTTTTTCTGTAATGTTTTTGCTGCTATAAACACCAGAATTCCCCCATTGTGGGACAATAAAGGGATTTTCTATTCTATTCTAATTACAGATACTATTTGTAAAGTGAGACACAATGGAAAATATTAGAAAAAAATAAGTATGAGATTAGATGTAAAAGTATTCATTTGCACATCTGCTGAGATGTTTTTTTTCCTTTTTGTTGCTAATCAGAAACTAAACTTTGTTGGAATCAAAGCTGCCCAGGAGCATCATTAGCCCACCGCAGTATTTAATCTTTAAAAAATATTTATTACAGTAAATAATCCATAATCCTGTGATTATTTTATTCTCTCTTCAAACACAAAAGTAAAAAAATATACATTTAAAAGTGTTGATGGTGGTTAATCTCTTTCTCCATATTTAAGGGGAATCTGAGGCCCCACGCCCTACCAAGGTCGTAAACCCTAAACGCAAGAAAAATTTTTTCACCAAAACCAGCCTCTCTCATCCTACCACGGTAGCCGGCGTTTTGGGTCTGTAAACGCATCTTTTTTTTTGGCTTCAGCCTTCTTCAGAGTGGGAAGATTTTGAAACGCCGCTTTCGCGTTTCCATCTTTAAGCTCTAACCGCATTTTTTTATATGCATTCGTCATAGCATCGCCTCTAAACATGCATGCGCCGACACAGTATCACAACAACAATGGCGCCATTACTGTGTTGAATGGTTGCTGCTCATGCTACTCACCCTGCTGTCGGGCTTACAACAGAATCTTCTTCTTCTGGAATATCTCCAGGAAGAACAGAGCAATATAAGGCGACATAGTTCAGCACCTGAATTTGACTGAACCACCAAAATGGACCACAGGAACAACCGTGTATAAACCATGTGTATTACAAGTAGATGTCACCCAACATTTCCTCGCCGCCTATTTTTGCTTTTGGCACCACAGTTCTAATGGGAAAATGTACCCCCACTCACGTTGGTCCACACTGCAAAACGTAGTGGAGGTACGGCTTCATAAATGGCCATTTTTTTGTGGTACTGTTACATTTCTTCTGCCTATATGCTTTCTATTGTTTTACGTCCTAGTCACGCGTGACTTTCAAGATTCCAGCCTGGGAGAAGAAAAATATATATATATATGGGTACGACATTTGCTCTAATTTTTTTGTGCAAAGATTAATAACTTGAGTTTGTTTTTTTGCATTAAAATGAGTTTTGATTACATTCCTAGTGAGAAATGTATAGTTTGTTGCCAGAATATTTACTCAGGGAATGTACATATTCACTTGCTTTGTTCGCTTCTTGCAAAGATTTTTCAAGATAATGTGAAACTGTAACATTTTGGTATAAACATGGCTGATTTCTCTAACTTTTAGTGGAAAATCAATAATTTCAATCAGTTTCTGCATTTAAATGGGTTTTGATTACATTTATAGCCAGAAGTGTAGGGTTTATTTATCTCGCCGTATTATTTACTTAGTGAACATACATAATCACCCGCTGCTAGTTTTTGCTACGGTTTTTCGGATCGTCGCCAGGATTGCCGCAACAATTGTACCGTTTTGGCTGCTACCCATCGCTTAGCATTTAGCTGCCGCCCGATTCAACATTGAATTCTTTGTGATTTAACTCCATCTGACGGATCAAACCCTCGCCACTATGTGCGTTGCGTCTGAGGTTGATTTTCAGATCAATGCATTACGTCGTGGCATACGGGAGAAACTAATTAAACTAGTTAAAAAAAGGATCATGGGTTAAGATCGGATGTTTTTTATTTGGAAATCACACGGATCCTTTACTGTGCATTTAAAGGAGAAGTTCGCTTTTTGTCACACTTTTAGCCCATTTTCTGTAGTGTCCAGGATGAAATTCGAAATGATCGACACCAAAAATTTTGACAATTAGGTCCTGTTCTGCTTTTGGCTCATTTAGAATCAACCCTGGCTGCTTGCTAGAATGGTATTTATCTCTAGAATGCATGTCCGATAATAGTTCTTACAAACAACCTTAAGCGTTCTTTTTATGCCACTCACGGTGGTCGGTATGCTGGCCGCTTCCAAAGAGTTTCGTGAATCGAGAACGTTTCTGAATAGTGTTTTATTTAGCATTTGTAAAAAACATTGAGGTTCCTGTTAGGAATGAGTCAATGATTCCACGCTATGCGGAAACGGAAATGGGGCCTGTTTACACAGGTTGTAGCCTTCTTGGCTTTATCTGGTCATCCGGCGTCCGAGAGATCAAGAATCCACCTTTAATTGCACAAAGCTTTCAGTAGGTTTTTAAAGCAAGTTTCTACAGAGGCGTTAGCAGTTAACGAAATAAAAGGAAGCCATAAAAGATATTTATAGATTAAGGAAAGTATTATTTATTTATCTTCAGAATACAAAATTAAAAAATAGAATTTAATAGATGTAAAACAATGTTGCTACACACTCATGAACAGTAGGTGGCGGTATGCGCCCCTTCCCTAGAGCCCGGTGGGATAGAAAACATTTTGAATGGAAATCAGTGGGGAGAAATTAATAAACTTCTGGTCCCAGTCGCTTCTCTGTCATTGATTCCAGATATGCTGGTTGTGTATTCAAATTGTTTTTGTTTTTTTAGTTCCTCTTTGGTCAAAATCTGGTCAAAACCCATCAATGAGATCGCACCAAACAGGAAGTTAATTGCACAAAGGATCCGGTAGATTTCCAAATAAAACACATCCGATCTTAACCCATGATCCTTTTTTTTAACTAGTTTAATTAGTTTCTCCCGTATGCCACGACGCAATGCATTGATCTGAAAATCAACCTCAGACGCAACGCACGCAGTGGCGAGGGGTTTGATCCGCCAGATGGAGTTAAATCACAAAGAATTCAATGTTGAATCGGGCGGCAGCTAAATGCTAGGCGATGGGTAGCAGCCTAAATGCTGCAATTTCACATAATCCTGACGAGATCCGAAAAACGTAGCGCAAAAACTAGCAAGCGGGTGATTATGTATGTTCACTAAGTAAATATTATGTAAATAAACCCTACACTTCGCTATAAATGTAATCAAAACCCATTTAAATGCAGAAACTGATTGAAATTATTGATTTTCCCACTAAAAGTTAGAGAAATCTCAGCCATGTTTATACCAAAATGTTACAGTTTCACATTATCTTGAAAAATCTTTGCAAGAAACGAACAAGCAAGTGAATATGTACATTCCCTGAGTAAATATTCTGGTAACAAACTATACATTTCTCACTAGGAATGTAATCAAAACTCATTTTAATGCAAAAAAACAAACTCAAGTCATTAATCTTTTGCACAAAAATTAGCTTTAATGTCGGGCCATCTATATATATTTTTTCTTTTCTTTTCCCAGCTGGAATCTTGAAAGTCACGTGACTAGGACGAAAAACAATAGAAAGCGTATAGGCAGAAGAAATGTAACAGTACCACAAAATGGCCATTAATGGACCTCCACTACGCTTTTGCAGTGTGTGACCAATGTAGTGGGGGGTACATTTTCCCATGAGACTGTTGTTTTGGCACTTACAGCGCCACTTTACAGGCCTGGCATACATTTTGCAGCGTTTTCATTCATGTGGACGATCACATTTATTTTACGTCTCCTCGCCTTTATGACAAACGTTCTGAAAAATATTAGCGTGCGTGTTCGCTTTGACTTCGACTTCAGTGGACGGGGCCTGAAATCACAAATATTGCCTTTATCTGAAGACAAACTCTTTAAAACACTGTTATCCATCGCTGCTAGCTGGATTTCATGGATGCGTTTTAACTGAATTGGTGAGGTTTGACCAGCGGAGGAGGAAATTACTGGAAAGAAATGTCAGAGATGTTCTTCCAATGAGAAATATTAAGCATCCATTAGTTTCAGGTTCATCCAAAACTCCTGTTTTGGGTCACTTTCAAGTTAACTTTTAACCTACTTCCTTTGGCTCTGTTTGTTGGATTGGATTGTTTGTCTTGGATATTTTTGATGGCATTTACCACATTTACACTACCATCCCGAGCTCGGTTCCTTACGACCATTTAAACACCACGCCAGCACAGTTTCTCGCGTCCTAGTGGTGATCTACGGTACTACTGCTGTCTAGATGTTAATAAGCAAACCATCATGCCCGTGCCTGTAACGTTCAGGAAGTGGGGTTATGATTGTGATATGTCGTTGTTTGTGGAGAGTCAGGCAAAGAAGGCAGTGTTTGGTGAATTTGCTTGACAGAGTTGGCTTTTGGGAAGTGAATACGACAAACGATAGTCTAATCAGGGCTTACAGACGCAGGGAACAACGACAGACGTTGAGGTTCATCACACTGCTAAGCTGAATCATCACTGTAAATCATGTGGCATGGTAGGGAAGCTGGTATTTTTATGAATGTCTGAAATTTCATGATTATGAAGGATGACTGTAAAAAGGAGATGACGAGGTTCGTATTCTTTGTGCCTTTTGTTATCTATTCTTGTTTTATCTTCCTGTATTTTAATCATGTAAAGCACTTTGCATTGTCTTTGTACTGAATTGTGCTATACAAATAAATTTGCTCTGCGCTTCCGTCTTGCTTGCCTTGCCCTACTGATGAACTACCATTTAGACTCAACAGTTATCTTGGTTAGTTACTGCTCGTGACGATGTAGTTTCGGCATGGTTTCAAAAAGGTTGTGTAAATAGGGCTATTGCCTTCTTTGGCCATCTTTTAGGTATTTTTCTTATTTCAGTTAATAATTGTGAAATGTTTAAAGAGTTGTATAAAATGTTAGTTTGACTATGATTTTGGGCATCTCAAACTAGAAGTAAGCCCAGTTGGTAAGCGCTGCCCTCTGTAACCCTACGTAACTTCTCTGGTCTGAGTAAGATTACAATATATGTCAAAATCTGTTGCCATTTCTCATAGTTATTTAATCCATATACATAATGAAGAGTTATTTAAAGAGTTTGTCCTGACCTCTTATCAGGGAAAGAACTTTAGAGATAAAGCTTCCAGATGTTAAACGCAGATTTTTTCCTAATCAAATAACAGATTTTTTTGTAGCCCTTACAGGTTTTCGATTCCTCCATGATGAAATGTCCGGATGTTGACTTGAATTACACATGTTGCCTTCTATCATCTCCACACACCACAAAATCTTTGAAAAACAGAAGCTTATCACAGTGTTTTAAAGCTACCAAAGTAGTTTAATAACAGCATCGAACGCTATGAATTCAATAATAACATTGTTATAACTGGTCAAACTTGTAATCCATGAAGGACTGAAACAACGAATCAGATTAATCGCTGTTAATAGATTATTGGAATAATCGTGAACTAATGTAGTAGTCATTAACTGGAGAATAGAAACTCTAAAACATGTATTTGGGTCACAGAGAAACCCACTTAGAGCAGTAATTATACCAAAATTGTAAAAAAAAAAATATCTAAACATTTGGTATTTAAGATTTTAAAAAATGTAATCTTCTAATATGCTCTATCCAGAACTCCTCAAGTGGAAAAGTCTGAGTTTCATCTGGTTTAATTCTTCAATTTGCGTATTAATCATTAGTTGCAGCCGTAAATCCATGAAAGTCACAGTTTGGTTTTTCTGCTTTAGTATAAAAACCACTCATTTCATGACAGCAATGAAACACACAACCTTTAATATCTGTTATGTTTGGTACCTTGATCCACTGTCATGGCTGTTATAGGGCTTTGTTTTTTCTCCACTTTTTCCTTCTCATCACTGAACTTCATTGTCACTGAGCAGAAAGACGTCGCTATTTCAGTTGAGGAGCCCATGCCAAACTGAAATGAAAAGGAACTTTATGAATATTTAAGGAACACAGTAAATCATCTCACGCAATACATCTGGCTATTTATCATCTTTTGATAAATATGGTTCCTTGTGCACATTTTCAATATGTGATTTAAAAGAGGGTTGTTTGTCAGTCTTTGCCAACAGGCTCAATTGCTGTTACTATGAAAAGAAGGTCTTGTTGAACTTTCTTCTGGTTTGTAAACAACCTGACTTTTTATTTGACCAATTCAATTCAGTTTATTTATATAAGCGCCAATTCACAACACATGTCATCAGCTGTAAGGCAGCACTTTTACAGTTTACTAGATCATACCGTCAGATTGATTCAAAGTTTTCTATCTACTTGGAAACTGAAGTTGATTGCGCTCGTGACTCTAATCCTCTATACTAAGGCATGTTTTGTGAAGCGCACATTATTGAGAGAGAAAAACTCCCCCTTTTTAACAGGAAAGAAACCCTCAGGAAGAACTTCAGGACTTCGAGCGGTGGGCTTTGCTTCTTCAGAGCCCTAATCGGGTTCAGGGAAGACGGGAAGCAGACATAGAGGAAGAAGCTGATCAGAGATACAAAAGCAGCTGTAAAAGGCGGTCCCGTCTAGGAAACACACAGCCAGACAGACGAGCTCTAAGCCAGCACCCATGTCAGAGAGGATGAAGAGAGCACATCTCACCAGTCACAGTCAGAGAAACGGGACTACACTGGAAAACAGGGCAACCAAGGTGTAGATGGCAGCAACACGACTGATATTTCTCTCAAGGATGGAGTCACAGCCAAACGCCAAACCAGCATTTAGACATAACCTCAGATGAAGGCTGTCAGACTGAATAGAGTCAAATGGAGACAGTAGACATTCAAACACAGCAGAAACAGTTTTTCCGTAGCCATAAACTACAATATCATCAGCATATAAATGTGGAAAAACGTTTTTAACAACATTGTTTACATACATTAAAATCAGCAGTGGACCTAATATAGAGCCCTGTGGCACCTTTAATAACCACTGTGTTAAACAGTGTCTAATGCCTTAGACAGGTTAATAAAAAGTACAACAAAGTAGTGATTTGTATCCAAGGCTTCAATAATATCATTTACAACTTTTGCAGTAGCTGTGACTGTGTAATGTACTTCCTTGTGAAAACAGTGTGATGACATAAAAAAATATGAACCGTCTTTATTCGTTTTTAAAAAACTGGCTTAAATACAAAGGTCTGAGAGCACACGAGGAACACAATGCAGCAAAATGAGCACAATGGCAGCACACTGCTCCCCAAGGGGATGGGTTAAATGCAGACGTGAATTTTTATTATTTATTTTTATTTATTTATTATTATTAACAACTCTTGCTCCTAAATTGTGGAATGAGCCATTTCCAAACATTAGGAAGGCCTAATTTCTTTCTTTTTTTAAAAACTGTAAAAAAGAAAAAAACAACAATTAAATGCTTTGGATTTCAATTCAAAGTGATTTGACATTTGTGTCCTAATAGTGGATATGTTCATTGTCTTTGACATATTATGATTTCTATTTTTGTATACTTGTTTTACTATTTTATTGTTCTTTTTTTGCATATTTGCACTGCACTTCTCTCAGCTTTCATGTTATAATTTAAGTGCTTTCGAAATAAACATAGTAGGGTTTGGCATTGTTTCTTCGATCAAGAGCCATGGACATTTCAAAGGATAAAATGTTCAAATAGAATTCCTTTTTAAAGTGTAGAATATTATCCCTTTGTTTTTTTTTGTTTTTTTTTGTAGAATAACACATTAAATAAAAATTTTAAACTTCTGAAATTAATTCACTTTCATTTAATTCTAAAGTGTCGAGATGCAGCAGATGAAGCAGGGTGGCTTGAATATCTTTTAACCAAAATGCGTTGTATATAATTGTAGAATGACATGAAAAAAAAACTCACAAAAAAGCCAAGGCTACCATCTTCGCCGCCTTCGCCAGTCAACCACACACTTTTTTCATCATTGCGAACCACACTCAGAACATTGACGCTCTGACTCCAGCTGCAAGCAAGAGACATGTTTAGGTATCAACGCACCGTATGAAACAGCGATAAAATCACATAACAGCGAGAAAACGTGTCTCTCAGTGTCGCCTGAATCCTCTCCTAGAATCAATGAGTGAGAAAACAGAACATTTACACTGAGCAGGAACTCCCCCACTGGTCTTGGTCTTCACTGGTCACATCACACATACGTCCCTGGTTGGTGACGCCGATCAGCATGGAGCTGTAGAAGAGGCGTATCGTCGGGTGGATCTGTTTGTGGCTCTTCACCTTCACCAGGCTAGAAGCAACAGAATATAAGAACTAAGGTTTACTAATAAACCTTAGATTATCAAAGCAGTTTCAGACACAATCTTGATCTGTTGATTGATGATATTTCTTGGAATCATAAAAACTTCCTGTAGCACAGAAAGTATTTGTTTGTTTTTTTACCAAGCTTTGCTGTATTGTTGATTCCACACCATCTTCCACACATCAACAACCATGGTGTTCATGTAGGTGACAGCGAACTGACTGTCAGGCATGGAACAGGCGGCTGTGATGGGGCCGTCGGATACCTGAAACAGAAACCATCCCAGAACATAACCAATTGATACAGCTACAAAACATATCACCATTTTAATAACAAGTGTGGGCAATGCTCATATTTCAAATGACTATTGGAGTGCGATACGTATTTCCTAATTTATTCCAAGCGATATTCTCCATGCTAATGCAATATTTAGTTAGTTGGACAGAGTCTTGCTAGACATGCTGGAAATACTAAAATGTTAGAGTGATGGAAGCACAGATGGGGAAGATTTCTGATAATCTGCAGCTCTAATTCAATGTTTACACTGGAAAAACCATCTGGAAATAAATGAAAATGTCTTATATGAGTGTATTTCCCCTTAATTTGAGCAGGAATGAGTATTTTTACTCTTAAAATAAGATAATAAGATCATATGCACTTGAAATAAAACAATGTAATTGTGTTTTCTTATTTTAAATGTAAATTGTCTTGTTCCATTGGCAAAATGTCTCTAACGCCCTCAATTCAAGAACAAATACAGTTATTCTAAGAAAATAATGACTTATTTAGATTTAGATTTTTTCCAGTGTAAACTAAGATGAATGACTCTAGATGTTTAGCTTTACATGGGACAGTAATTCACAACTAGAACAAAAGCTGGAAGAAACATAAAAACTTGTGGTATTTTAACCTGCTTATGCTCAACCACCGAGTTATTCTGCCACAGCTCCAGCAAACCAGACTCGTAGCCAACCAGCAGGAAGTCCCCGTCCTTGGAGAAGCACAGGGCTGAGATGGGGCCTTTCAGGTTGGCAGCAGTATCTGCAGACACCAGACAGAATCGGCCTGGTATTGATCAGATCAGCAAACTGAAGCAGTTTGATTTCTGTTACAGTTAAAACCAGCACTTAATTACCTAAACTTAATCATAGGTCTCTAAATTTCAATCAATACAGTAAACAACTTCATTTGCATTTGGTCATTGTTGTCAACACACATTTGCACATTTCTGATACATTTCATACTCAGATTTCTGATTTGTTCTTATAAATTTGTGATTCGTTCTGATTAATTACCAGTTTCTACTTGCAAATTTGTAATTTTTAAGAACTTGTGATTTGTTCTCATAGTAGTTTTTCTCATAGTTCTCATTAGCACTTGTTAACCTGTGATTCATTCTAATAAATTTGTGAAAGTATTCATAAATTTGCAATATGTGCTCAGATTTGTGACTTGCTTTTTAAAGAAAATGTATCTTTTAATTTGCAATTGGTTCTTACTGATTTAAGAATCTTTCTTATAAATTTGTGATTTGCTCTTATAAATTTGTGATTAATCATAAATTTGTGATTTGTTCTTATAAATTTGTGATAAATCATAAATTTGTGATTTGTTCTTATAAATTTGTGATTAATCATAAATTTGTGATTTGTTCTTATAAATGTGTGATAAATCATAAATTTGTGATTTGTTCTCATAAATTTGTGATAAATCACATAAATTTGTGATTTTTTTCTTAGAAATGTGTCATTCTTTCTCATAAAGTTGAGATTTGTACTTGTAATGTTTCAAAGTTTTAACCATTCTCTTGTAATTGTAACTTCTAAATATGTTCTCACACGTCTGAATGTCGTATGAATGTAGAAGTTGAAAACAATAAAAACAAATACAAACCCAAAACTTATTTACATATTTGACTAACATTTACAAATATGGACACCAATGTATCCATTTTATTGACAGTTACCTTATCCCAAACTTTTAGATCAGTGGTTCTCAACCCTGGTCCTCAAGTTCCACTGCTCTCCAAGTTTTAGACGTCTCTCTGTTGTAGCACAGCTGCTTCAAATGATTGCATGAGCTTCTCAGCAGCCATCAAGTACTGCAGAACCCTTTTAATCATCACCTTATGCAAGTCTGGTGTGTGGAACCAAGGGGTCACCTTAAATGTGCGAAACCTTGTGGAGGGTTTCGCACATTTTTTGCAAGACCTGCCCTCTCCGTATATGAAAGCGTGCACGAGCCCATTTCTCCTCGTGCACACTCTGTTTAACAGTTGCTGTTTGCATAGCTCATACAAGCTTACTGTGTCCAATTGTCCGCCCCAAAGCGCTGTTTATTCTCCCCGCAGCAGTTTGTCACAGTGAGCTTGTCGGAGGTATGACGCAGATATATTTGATTTACTCTCCACGTTCTGCCACACAGAAGAGGGACAATCAGGAACTAGCTGTGGGTCTAGATACGGCCAAGGTGGTGAGGAAGTGGGGACAAGTTTTTCCGACAAAGGAGAGACATGAGGGCAAAAAGAGCGGGGATCCAGGTGGGTCCCAGCGTTCTCGCGTACCTCGCTCTTATAGCTGGTCCATCTTCACGAGTCGTTTTCCGCAGTGGCGGTCATACAAACAAAACAAACCAGTGAGGCACCAAACAGGAAATACGAATTGTGTAGAGCAGATTGTCCATTTGACCAATCAGATTTGGTAGAGGTACAGCGGAGGAGTGTGTCTGCGGAAGGGGCGGGGACCTAGTTTGCGAAGCCATAAATCAGCCTTAATTCCTAAATCCCACAATCCACTTCTATATATTGTAGACTATATAGTGGACTTTATAGCTTAACTCAGTTAGTGGTAGGGGCTGGGTATTTGTTCAAAAATTTTCGGTTCCTCGTATTCAATACCCGATACCTTCACTCTCGATACGGTTCCTGAGCGATGCTATTGTATCAATGTGCAGTTATTATGATATACCATTCGAAAAAAATTCACACAACATAATAAGAAATACAAATCTTGAGTTTTATTTTAAAGCTCTTGATTTTTCCATTTACATTTTTCCTCCTACATTATAAAAAAAAATGTCAGTGTCTAATATTCACTGTTACATTGTGAGTGACCTTTTACTTAGCAGTTTTCCTTTAGAAAAATTACCATGGGCCTGAAAAACAAGTTCGCTGAATTGGGATCCTACTGACATGGCACCGCTGGTAAGTGGGGGGTCTGAGCTGCTCCGACAGAAATAATATTGGAAGGCAGGATGAACTGATTGCACTGATTAAGTTTTCAGGTGGATTTTCCCACTTAAAAACATAATAAAAACTACTTTTATTCCCACTGATTTTTGTAAATATAGCTGCCAGCAAAAATAAAGGACAGAGTGGCTTTCCGCTCAGCAGCGTCAAACCACATTCGCGACGTCACAAGAGCCAGAAGCAACAAAGCTGCTTCCAGCAGCAGCGATCAGAAGCCTATTTTATGCAGCAGCAAAAAAAAGGAAGCAGCAGACGTGATTTTGCTGCTCCTGCTGCATCCAGTTTGAAAGCAGCATGGTTCACTCCGCTCTGGCTTTTGCTCTGCCCGCGGGCTGCTGAGAGGAGGATGGTGGCGCTGGCTGCGGTCCGTTCTTCTTGCAGTCAAGCGCGACAACTTTCTTTTCGCTGCATAGAAATTATTTCGTGCCACGTGTATTGCATTGCGCACTAATATTAGCATCAGTCTTAATAAAGTGAAGCCGCACTTTTGACCTGGGGGCATTTTAAAAGGGTTCCGGACGATCACAACCAGTTCACAACAATAGATACACATGAACCCTGACTGTAAGGCGGGACCACCTGTGTATTTTTCTTGGATGACGCAATCAGGTTAAGTGTTACAACCAATCACCGAAACTTGGTACCGAAAGATGAGGCATGTTTCGATACTCTGTAGAACCGAGCATTTCGGGTCGGTACTCATAAAAGAACCGAAGTTCGGGTACACTGTGCCCTAGTTAGCGGACCATTCAGACAGATGATCACTGCTTTTGCTCCCTGTTGGTCACATAACTTCCTCCCCCTCCGCACGGTGCTGCCTGCACCATCTTTGTTATTAGTCTTTCTCGCTGTCGAGGGTATTGGCGGCGGGCAGCTGTCACAGCCTTGCGAGGGAGAGCTCTCCCGCATAAAGCATTCCTGGATATATCTGCCTCTTCTCAGGCCTTTTCTTTTTTCTCATACACTTGTGGTGACACTTTTTCTTATGACCAGCCATTTTCGAACCAGCGGGTGAAAGGTGAGTTTCTTCTCCTCGACTGTTCGAAACCGCAGCTCACCTCAGATATAAATCTGAAAGTGCGCATGCAAGAAAAAGAGCTGGCTAACGTGGGACGCAGCACCCAGGATGGCCTTACGTGAAACATGTCAGCAGAATGGTTTGACAATTAGAAGGACTCACTTTTTTAGATGATCCATCTGGGAATAAAAGATCGTCTTCTATACCTTTAAACTTTGCAGGACAGTGGTTCTTGATCACCAGGATTGAGAACACTGTTTTAGGTCACAGGTAGGCGTCTCTGGAATCGTTTTACCTGTTTTCCAGCATCTCAGTGAACCATCTTCAGACACAGTCAGGAACTCTGGGACTCCTCCTTTTTGAGCCACTCCATGAACGGCACCACTGTGACCCAGGAAGGCGTGTAAGTGCTCAACCTGAAAGAAGAACTTTATTAAACCTTAGGTCAAACCTGAGGAAATGTATGAATCATTCTGTAAGGGAAGAGTGAATGCTGCAGATGAAAGCTGCATGGACATTAAGTAGAATCTAATGAAATTAGTTGATTTGATCTCAAGTGGGATACCTGCAAAGGTTTCCAGAGCTGGACGGAGCCGTCATCAGATGCAGTGAAAACCGTCAGCTCCTCTGGTTTGGTTTCCTTCTCCGGGACTAAGGACAACATTTCAACTTTCTGTTATTTCCCATTTCAGATTAGAATAACAAAAGTAATTGAGATTAGGTTTTAATACCTGTGTTTGGGACGGGGCGGCAGTAGTTTATCTTTTCCCTGTGAGCAGATATGTGGCAGATTTCCGTTTTGTCATGCCACTTCCAAACATGCAGCGTCCCCTCTGAGCAGCCAGCGATTACATGCGGCCCCTGATCACAGAAACATGAACAGTTATCTGAATAAATGTTTACTAGAATCACTTTAAATATGATTTTTCTCCATGTTCCCTACATTTTTAAAAGCAGAACAGAAGAAAAATCAAGATTCAGTTCCGAGGAACCAGCTCTCTGCTTTCATCCCTCCAGCAAGTTACAAGTTTATGTGAAAAACAAGGATTAAGACTGTCTTTAAGCCTACATCTAGAGTTGTTGAGGTTTTCTATAGGTTTTCTTAGGTTATTTCTGTTGTTATATTTTTGTAGGCTGCTATAAAGACTACTTTCATGATCATATCCTGCTACTTTCCCTTTATGCATCATTTATTGCTGCTATTCATGCTTTGCTCTCTCTTCATTCTCTTTACATTAAAGGTACACCTGGTCTACTTAGCTGGATATTTCTCTTGTAGGTTCCTTGTTTTCTCTCCCATAGAAGGTAGACTTTGTTCAGTGATTCTGTTCTTAGCCATTCTGATGGTTCTATTAACAGAGCTGTTGCTCCCAAAGAAACTACCCAGGACTCAATGATTCTAAGTTTAAATATTTAGTACTTCGGCTGCCATTAAGATTGTTCACAGTTCAACTCTTTTCTTCCATAGAAGGTTATCCCAGAGTTATGGCTACCATTAAATCAGCTTTTTTTTAATAGAAAGCACTTCAGCCTAAGAGCGACTGTCATTAGCCGTGTCCCTTTCATTGTTAGAGCCCCTGGAGGGGATATTGCTGCTATTAACGTTGGGTAACCTTCTTATCTTTATCATATAGAAAGTACTGGGGACCTGTTTTTTTTCTAGTTTTTGCTAGTGAGCTTTAGAAGAAACGTGTTCTGTCCACCATGTAATGTAACTAGACTGACTCTATTAAAGTGCATTACATTATAAGCACATTGAATTATAAGAAAGATCTCAATATATTTAGTTGACTTGCTCTATGTTTATGGTGAACTGGTGCAATCTAGATTAACTAAATTAAGTCAACTTGAGAAACGTCTATTTGAGGAAAGCAAAAACACACAGTATGAACTGAGAGTCATAACTTTCTCACCACACAGCAGACTGAGGAAAGTGGGTTCCTCCAGGAGATTTCTCTGAGACAGGAACCTGTTTCCAAGTCCCAAAAACAAAGCCTCCCATCATTTGATGAGCTTATCTGGAAGAAAACATAAAGAAGAAATTACTCTGTAGGGAGGTTCATTGAACAAGTTCAGAATATTTTAGAGGGTTGATTTTTTTCATGAATTTTTAGGCTCTACACTGCAAAAAATAGAAATCTCAATAAGTTATTTTTTCTTAAAATAAGTGCGTTTTTCCTTGAATTGAGGAGATAAGTAAGACACTTTGCCAATGGAACAAGACAATTTCCTTTTAAAATAAGAAAAAACAATTTTATTGTCTTATTTCAAGTAAATATTATCTAACTATCTTATTTTAAGAGTAAAAATACTCATTCCATTGGCAGATCATCTTATTTACCTGCTCAAATTAAGGGTAAAAATACTTAATTTAAGAATTTTTTTACTTATTTCTGGATTGTTTTTGCAGTGTAGTGGCCGTTATATTTGTCATTTTTCAATTGTAGGCAGAATGTAAATGATAAAGGAGAAACTGGGACTCAAACCTGTGATGGCCGCATCAAGAATTAAGCTTTCTTTCAGTTCTTTCTGTTCATTGATCGTGCACTTAACCCCTGCACCACCAGCAACGCACCATTTTCACATGTTTTACCCCGGTTTTGTTAAAGTGTATGCCAGAAAAGGACATTTAATTTCTCCAATTCTCTGCACTATGCAAACTTTTCCTGATTCACTGCTTCGACATTTAGGTTTATTCTTTTTTTTAGAACAGGATTAATTAACAGAGCTTTAAATTGTCCTTTTGTTGTGTTTTTTGTTCCCTATAGAAATCCCTACTGCTCCAGTTCTGCTGTGATTTATCTGTCTGCTTCCTGAACATCTCAGCCCTAAATGCCAATAGGATCATTCTCAGTGTTGCTACTATGGATATTTCCTCCAGTCTTCTCCATTGCCACCACATGCTTACTATAGATGAATTGCTGCCATCAAGGATTCAAAATCCACTAGATTTCAATTTATACACACATTTGTTTCCAGCTGGCATTGAATTATTTTTTATTACCATGAGAATTAAAGCATTGCAAGCTTTATTTATATTTATGTAAATGTGAATACTTGTAAATCCCTTTATTATCCCACAATGGGGAAATTCACTCTCTGCATTTGAATTTGTATTTTTAAGATCCAGTTTTTATTTAGTATTTTGTTTTTTGTATTCAGTGTAGCCTCTAAATGAACAATACAGCCAAACTGTAATTTAACTGGTTAAAATACAAATTCTAAAAGGACAATACATACTTCTGTAAACCACTTTAGGTATTGTTTGATGATTGATCATTTGTAACTTATTTAAAAAGAGCTTTAAAAACACCCAACAGGATTAAAGTGTTTACACAATCATAAGTTGGTAAGATATTTAACATAGAGAAAAAGGAGAACTCACAGTGCAGTCGGGGGTCCAGGCACAGTCGGTGATCCAGTCTCGGTGACAGTGAGGGAAGGATTTCAGAAGAGCCGCTTGAAAAGGGTCGGGATTCCACAACATTAAAGCCTGAAACAAACACAGGCCTCATCAGAACAGAAATACAGCTTTTAAACCTCAATCAACAGAAGTAGGAGGTCAATAATGTGTGAGTTGGACTATTTATTAAAAAAAAAAGGTCTGTAAATTAACTGAGCTGAAGAAGGTACCTTATCTTTTCCACCTGAAAGGAGCTGAGAACCATCAGGGCTGAAAGCCATGCAGGTGACTCCTCCTTGGTGTCCTCTCAGCACAGCTGATACTTTAATGGAGGAGTTGTCGGTTAGGTCCTTCAAAGGCCACAGAGCGATGGTGAAATCATCTGTTTTTGATTGAGAAAATAAAAAATGGTTATTAAAGTGAACAGTTCGGTTTTTATTGTCTGTTCTTTATATATAGTATTGATTAATAGCCAGTCTGTTAAGTTATCTTTTTTGTTTTACACAAACATTAAAAGGCTTTTTCATAAAACATACTTATAGAATTTACTACACATGAGACACTAGATAAAGTCTTATCTTGATTTTACAAATGTATTCTGACTAGTGTTATACATTAAAACATGTACAAACTGTATTTACTATTGTCTGATGGTTTTAATGTGCTTCCCTAACAAAGAGAGCGTGTATTCCCAATGTTTTCCCAAATGGTTAGTTTGGTCGTAAGGCAGAGTTCAACGAGGCTTTTTAATCCACAGCAAGAGCCATGCATGTCTTCATGAAGACCAGCATTTTTTTAAAGTTAATAAAGAAAACTGTCAAAGTCATAGGGAAGTCATATTTGAATGTAAAATAATTTTGGCTTAAACATGTATATAAATCCTGTAGTTTTTTTCCAATATCTTATGCAGGCTAGTTAGTTATAAAGTCAGCTTGCACACCTAAATTTGGCCAATCATATGTCAACGGTCATCTGCTAACAGAACTGGCAGCGCTATTTGAGGCAAGGGCTCAAACATATACGGGCTGTAAGCCTTCTACACCAAACCAAGCTTCTGCCGCCCTGGCGCCCTCTTCCACAACATCTTCATTCCCCGCTTTCCTCCTCTAGATAAAAATGTATCATGGAGGAGACTCATCCACGACCTCCCACACAAAACTCTCCTCTTCTTGCACATGTTCTCACTCTGTCCATGGCGCCTCCTTGACAGTGTGTCGTTTCTAAGTCACCAATTTAGTGCTACTTGGTATTTTTCAGAGATGGGAAGTAATCTAAGTACAAATACTTTGTCAAGTACTGTACTCAAGTAGATTTTCTGATATTTTTACTTTACTTTACTACTTATTTTATGCCGACTTTTTACTTCTACTCCTTACATTTTTGCACAAATATCTGTACTTTCTACTCTTACATTTTAAAAAATTGGCTCAAGTACTTTAGTTTTGAATCATTTCAATGGAGTTACCGCTATTATTTTTCACGGCCATCAATACCAAATTCAATCTAATTGGATGGGAATCTACGCTGCATTTGACGCGACCACTTACAAGATGAATCGACAGATTCGGGCGGAATTCATTTGTGGCAAATCATTGCAGCTAGTGGCGGCGATGGCGTTAGCATAGTAGCATGGACGGCGAGATGATTGAAAATGAACACAACATAGATCTAGTCCTATTGGCAGACATCCATTTAAAATGTAGGCAACGGCATGAAAAAGTGGTTTCTACTTTTACTTTTATACTTCAAGTAAATTTACAAGCCTGTACTTTGTTACTTTTACTTGAGTAAAGAAGTTTAATCAGTACTTCCACTTTTACCAGAGTATTTTTTAACACAAGTATCTGTACTTTTACTCAAGTACGGAAAGTGAGTACTTTTGCCATCTCTGGTAATTTCCCATTGGGAACCTACTAGCACTGTTGCTAACTGGTTAGCAACGATGCTTCAGAGAAACCGGACACAACCAAACGTGCTTGCAAACCTTCCGCCACAACAATCCCGCCCCCCTGCACCATTCGGGAGAGTTCGGAAATGCAACAGTTGGAACAAGCAGCTTGCCTACGACTTAAAAAAAAAAAATGTGTTTGGTAAATAAATGTCCAGTTTAAGCTGGACCATTCAAATGTTTTCAATTTTAAATTTATATGAAGAAAATGCAGCCTGGTTTTTGTGAAATAAATGGAAAGATAAATGGTAAAACAATGGCCTGAGAAAGCGGACCCATGCACTCTGATTTTAATTATTTGGGTTCCTTACGGCACCTGAACCAAAACCATCCGTATTCACTGTGAGCCTGGCATGAATCTCAGCTTGCAACACCTTTTTTCCAGCTCCCTCTTTCTTTTTTGGTTTAGCTGTTCTTACCACCCCAAATACCATGGAGCCCTGAGCAGTGGGCCATAAATAAAAACCACCACCTGGAGAAGAAACACTTTTCTAATACAAATATCTGATTGCACGGAGAAAAAAGACACAGTATGCCGCATGATTACTTTGCTAAAGCTTAAAGGACGAACTTTACGAGTGACTCTTACCTGAAGCTGTAGCCAAAACAGTGGAGTTTTGCTCCACTGCCAGGATGCTTTCTGTTTGCACCCCAAATGTTTTCAGGTGCATCAGGCCTTCAAGCATTCCCTCTTCTCCTTCGGTTTTCCTCCACAGCCTCAAACATTTGTCACTTCCTCCTGAAAGCAGCAGCTCCGGCTTGCTCTGCTCTGGGTCCAGGTGAACCCACAGCAGGCAATGTACTGAGGCACTGAGATCTGCAGATACCCACATCTTCTCTCCTACCGAGACAAGAAGATGTATTTAATGGAACTGATTTTCTAAATAAATATTAAAAGTGCAGATTTTCAAAGGTTTATTTCTCCTTATTTTTATTTCAACAAAGTTTTAAGTTGAACGAGACATTTTACAGTATGAGCTGAAATTGACTAAACTGTATTATGAACAAAACCACATAGCATTTTTAGCATTTGAGAAGAAATCAGAAAAAAAATGATCCAGTTTAAAAACTGAAGTAAATTGTTTAAATTAGGAATGTAAAACTATAGTTATTTAAAAGAAAATGTTTGTTGATTAATAAATATCTGCTCAAAGGATTTCTTTGGTGTTTGAAATTTGCCACCATCCACTGCTAGTCATTTTTAAATGGAGGCTTACTGGAATTCGTTAGTGCATTATTACCAGAGCGAGGGGCAAGAGCAGGAAAATAAGAAATAAAAAAAACATGAATAAGTCGGATAATTTCCACTCTTTAAGGGCAAGAAGTACGCAGACTAGACTTTCTGATGCTCCGTTTGCATAAATTGACAGTCAATAAAGTCTTATCAGCTTATGGTCTCAGTTCAGCCAAGGTCCTATATTTTTAATCTAAAGCCTCTTTCCTACTGAAAATAGCGGGTTTACGTTTGTTTTTGGACACGCTAACAATCGTCATTTGGTTCCCACTGGCAAAAAAAGCTGGGTCTAACCCCCAGGCGTAACTATCTGAAGGACTGGAGTGGACATGTCCCCACCAACCTTGACCTGGTGGGGACAGTCCTCACCAATAATTGGTGGGGACATGTCCCCTTTCCGCTGATTTACTTTAGCCAAAGGTAACAGAGTTGGCTGCAGCTATCTGAGTTCAGAGAGTTTTGAGTCCATCTTTTTTTTTTCCTCTCTCCCGCTGCTCTCGTGTCCCGCATCTCGGTGTAAAATCATCAGATCTGTTGCTTTGAGAGATCTGATTTACGGTCGGATTTCACTGAGGTACCGAGTAGCTACATGGCTGGAGGAGAGACATGCAACAGCACTCAGTGAATTTAACCAGCAGCTGCTTTGATGTTTAAGTAAAAGTTAGGAGACCGGTTTGTTAAAAAAATTAGAGTTCATACCACTGAAAAATCTGTTTGTTTGACATACGGAGCTTTTTCAGCTAAAAATGGCAACAGATTGTACGTTTATAAAAGTAAGTACCGTAATATAATGCAAGAAGCTTGAGAAAACAGTTTGTTCTTCTTTACTAGTTAGGAAAAGCTTGGCTTCTCAGAGGATCATGACTCCCAGTTTCAAGTTAAAATGTTTTCTTATCTTACAGACAGAATCAGACTGCAGAGGTTCTACAAATCTTGAAATTTTGTTTCTGGTATCATTATATTAGTAAAGACGGTCATTAATCTTTTTAAACAGAGCACAGAGAGAAGTAGGGAGAGCTGCACATTTAAAGGTGAAACAGATTAACTGGTATAAAAAACATGCAATAAAATATATCTCCAAATTTACCAGAAAGTTTACAAAAAAAATATGCTATGCTATATATAAAATTCAGCATATTCATATTTTCCTGGATGGATGGATTGAATTTAAATGGTACTTCTAGGGATGCATGATTTATATTTTATTTTGGCAAAATTGATCGGCTGTTATATTTTTTTAAAACATTCATGTTTTTGGGCATCATATATGTAAGGCAATGAAAGGCATCTCTCTAACTATCTATAAATATAAATATCAGTGTATTATGGTTCTCGTGTTGTTAACAAGGAAAGCATTCAATAAATATATGTTTGAGCTAATTTTTGGAAAATATAAATCCTAATGAAAGCGTTCGGGTGGAGTAACTGTGGGTCCATCAGCCACCACCCGAGTGTCCCCACCAACTTTCATCACAGAGTTGCACCCTTGGTCTAACCGCTCTCTGTCAAGCTAAGTGGGCCTCAGTCCCTGTGCAGATGCGGGTCTGGTGACACCATCATGGGGGATTAGCGATGATAATGTCCCCATTGCAACATAGATCAGGAAAGTAAACAATGGAGAGTAAAATGTAGGGAAGCCAGAGCGTAGTAAGAGTGTTTATTATTTCATTCTTCCCACTCTCACGAGAGCTACAACAGCTTTATCGCATATAAGCAGTTGTTTCATCTCGTTAGATCAGAAGCAACTGGTGTGTTGACGTCTGTACGCTGCGTTCAATGGTGTCACGTAATTTAGCAGGTCAACCCAGCTCTGTTGTTCCCACAGCATGTTAATCAGAGCCGAGGCGATTTAAAAGCTGGTCGCTTGCCGAGTCGTTTGACCCAATTAGAGACACGTAAATGAGCTGCTCCCAAAGCCACTGAATGCTGATTGTTACCGGGTTTAAACCAATGAGAAAGGGGTATTGATTTAAAGTGAGATATAGAGCTCTATAAACACTTTTTCACATTGCCACGAGGAGCCACTGTATGGAGAATTTTGAGTTAATAAGTTAATCAATACTATTTGTAATACGGTTTTAACAAAGCTAAAATTAGAAAAAAATGCAGCACTAGGAATACATTCCAGTTGCGCTGTATATGATCAGACTGAGTCACTGGATATATATCAACAGGTAAAATCTGTTTTGTAGGTTACAGTGATTAATTTGTTAATTGAGGCTATGTCAAATATAATGCAGTCAGTTAAAAGAAAAAAGCAACAAATCAGAACACACAAAAGTCCTGATCCATGAGAACTTTCTATGCTAGGAAGTAGCAGCCGAACCTTGTTTTGTTGCTTCATCCATGTGTTAGATTCTTTTATTCTTTTGTGAAAAGAAAAGCATTCATGTCTGTTTAATCTAAATAAGTCATGTTTGCAGATTTTTTTCTCCATCTGTCTCTAAAACACACCTGAATCAACCCTGAAGAGTTTGATGCCGTCTCCGTGGTAACCAACGGCGGCATAGTCTCCATCAATCGCCACGCAGAGAGCAGCTGCCTCAGAGGTTAGCTTTTTCTTCTTCTGAGGTGGCTCAAACTCACACTAAGAAAAACAAATGAGAATATTTTAAAGAGAGCACAGGAAAGCGCTACAATCCTGATCTATTTGTGAAAATAAGACAAAATGCCTTTGTCGTTAATCATTTAAAATGCATTACTGGTTAGTTATTCATGATCTGTTTGGTAAGTAAACAAGTGCACCCCACATGAAATATAATAGTTATGGATAGCTTTAAGTAACGAATCTGGAAAGTCATTATTTATGTAGAAACAAATGCTTACTTCATCACTTTTTAAAGAGGCGACTGATCGTCCAAGTCCTCCTGACCAGAGCTGGAGCTGTTTCACAAACATAGGGAGACTTTCAATGTTTCGATGCCGTTTTTTTGTTACACAGACAAAAGTATGTCTAAAATACATATTTGAAACAATTTCATTAAAGGTTTATGAAGCTAATTTAGTACAAAACACCACAAATAATTGAATCGGCTGACCGTGTGATCGGAGCCTGCGCTCAGCAGCATGGATCCCTCCTCCAGGAATGTGAGCTTCTCAGTGGTTCCGCAGTGAGCCTGAAAGCATCCCACACAGGTGGAGGTGGACGTCGACCACACCCTCACCTCTCCAGACATGGAGCCGGAGCAGAGCATGGAGGAAGAGGGGGAGAAGGAGAGGCTGCGCACAGATCGCCGGTGGCCGCACAGAGACTGAGGAGGAAAATGCTACATTTAAATATGTGAACGCTGCTTTTTAACTTTCACTATTATTTTCTACAGAACTTTTTACAGAACTTTTAAAGATTTATACATGTTTTTGACATACTTAAACTGTTCCAGCATCCAGATCTAGAAGACAATCATTTATTTATTTCCACCCTATGCCCCCCTTAGAAATATTATTTCAGCTGGAAATATTCACAAGTCAGTTTGTCTAAAAATCCAAATATTTAACCATAGAAGATCAAAACAACTCTGCCCTCTAATCGCTTTCAGCAATAAAACGTACAGCTTGTATGTGATTCTGTAACCAGTTCCACACGATGATGCTTCCATCCCAGCATCCTGCAGCAAGCAGGTAACCCTCAGGGTCAAAGGTCACACAGTTCAGAGGGCTGGTGCTGGGCAGAGAGGCTACCTCATTAGCTTTAGCGGCAGCCCACACCTGAGAAACAGAAAAGATTTGGTTTGATTCAGAAAATTAAAAATATTATTGACAGACTATGACCCTAATATGTGAATAAACTGAATATTTGCTACATTGGCACCTTTTGTTTTTATAAAAACTGTTATTTTGGTTAAAAAAAGACAACAAAAAACATGTTTATTCTGAATATATCCCATCCACTTTGACTTAAGGCAGTCAAACTTTTCTTAATTTGGTTTAATAATCTCTGTTAGGGCAAATGCATGGAAAACTGACATTTACCATTTTAAATCTCTTTGAAAATAATGAATATAAACTCTGTTCTTAATCCATTGGGCTCAATTTAACATTGGTTCACCCTTTGCACCTATAACAGCTTCAGGAAAGTCTATTTACAAGGTTTAGGAGCTTGTTTAGGGGACATTTTGAGGATTCTTCCAGAAACGAATTTGTGAGGCCACTGATGTTGGATGAGAAGACCTGGTCCCAGTCTCTGCTCTAATTCACCTCAAAGGTTGCTCTACACCAGACTGCCATCCATGTAGTGGCCCAAATCGTCTCCACAAAGTTGGAAGAATTTCCAAAACCTCCCTATGTGTTAAAGAATTCAGAGCTCCTTTAAGGGGAGCTAAGGAGCGTGGCTAAGCTCCTGAAACACAAAGACCTGAAAACACTTTTTAATCCACAATCCAATTATTTTCCATGTCACACTGACTGCTTATAGAGAGGCTCAGACTAGGCAGGGTGGGCAGATCTGCACAGATATTTTCCCCTTCTGTTTCTGTGCTACAAGGAGATTTAAAACAATTTTCCTCATTTGACTTGGGCAGTTTATGAAACGTTATCATAAAAAATAAATAAATAAAAATACACCAGCACAGCTATAAAGCAAAGCCCCATTGAATGAGTCTGTGCAGCGTCTCAGATAAGGAATGTTCCTGTATTAAAAACATAATGAGATCTACATCTAAAGTAAAGAAAAACCCAGCAATAAATACTGTGGGATGGTTTATATGCTAACTGAGGCAGAGAGGTGATTCTCAGAGAAAGATCTGGGAAGTTTATTGGAGTTTTCCTTCTTTTTTCATAAAGAGAGAGATACGTTGCACTTCCCTGCTCTATCTGCCACTCTTTTGTTTTCTATGAGGCTCAAGGAGGATCACTATTTTACTATAGCCATTTTTTTCTCCTGAGGTTTTTTTTTTCTTTTTTCCTCGAGGACATGGATAAACTGTGCTTTCTGTCCATCATTGTTTTTGTGAGGTTCAAAGTGGATCACTACTTTATCCATTTTCTGTCCTCCTGAACTCCTATCATGGGTAAAGAATACTATTCCATGACAGAGCCTCATGCTACACAATTTTCCGTCGGATTGGAGGCAAAAATCAGATTTGTGTGTCGGAGTATCAAGTTTCAGATCCTTAAGTATCAAGTTTCGGATCCTCCAGGAAACTTAATACTTTACATGATGGCTTCAGAAAAGCACTGTTGTCCTAGCAACCACCCATTGATCTGATTAACACATGAGGAAGCGGGGTTTACTCCACTGCCAAACTGTCTGAAGGTCATTTGAAGGCTGAATGAAGTATGGAGGTCTGTAGCGATTGACTCTACAGAAAGGTGATGCTCTCTGCATTCATGCTGCCTGTTTATTATGACTGTGTGGTTGAGCTGAGCTGTCAGTCCCAACTATCTCCACTTTAACCGTGGAGGGTGAAACATTAATGAGTGAGGTCATTTTAAAACTAGACTTGTTGCACAGGTGACCTCCTGAGGGTGACTCATTATTTCACAGATGTTTGTAGAAATAGTGACCATAGAAATTATTTGAACATCTGATTTTAATTTATTCAATTCAATTCAGTTTATTTATATAGCGCCAATACACAACACAGTTCTCAAGTTGCTGTCTTCATCTCAAGGCACTTTACAGTTCTCTCTAGATCATACAGTGAAACTGATTCAAAGTTTTCTATGTAAGAAAAACCAATTGATTGCATCGACTCATTGATTTAGTGTGAGGCAATCCATCACACTGAGCATGCTTGTAGCGACAGTGGAGAGGAAAAACTCCCCTTTTAACAGGAAGAAACCTCCAGCAGAACCAGGCTCAGTGTGAGCTGCCATCTGCTGAGGCCGACTGGGGTTCAAGGAGACAGAAGTAGAGATACAAAAGAAAGCTGTAAAAAGCATTATTTGGATGGATGAGCAAATACTTTTGGAAAGATAGTGTTCGTACAGGCAGGGTATTTCTTTGACTCCACATTGAGTGAAACCAATGTTCTGAATATTTCTTATTTTCTTTTAAAATTTATTTTCTCCCTTTTACTTTTCAAACATGGTTCCCCACAATGGAAGGAAAAAAAAAGTCATAATTTTTACACATCCTTGCCTGGAAAACACAGACTGGAGGGAAAGAATGTCATAAGGAAGGATGGAAGGATGGATGAAAGAGGAGGGAATAGGGAAGAAAGAAACAACAGAAGGGAGGAGATAAGGTGGTTTACAAGGTTTAAAGTGAGGATCAAATAAAGGATGGCAGGAGAGAGATAAGGGAGATAGGAAGGATGAATAAAAGGAAAAGGAAAAAAATGACGGGAACAGAAGAACAAAAGACATGGGAGAAATGAAAGTCAGAATGGAGGACCATGAGGAAAAGGATGAAAGGACACAAGGTACAAAGAATGGAAAAAAACATGTAAGGAAGTAAAAAAGTGCACAAGCAAGAAAGTAAAGAAAAAAAGGAAGAAGAACAGAAGAACAAACCAAGGAAAAGATGCATTATTATTTTATAACAGTGAATATGTAAGTTGCTAAATATTAATATTTCACTAAAATCTTTTTATAAATATATATAAAAAGCTTTTCCAGACTTAGAAAACACTACAATGAAATTCCAGACTATTCCAGACAGCCTATGATTGTATATTAGTGAAAATGACTTGTTGTCATAAAGGACCAACCTTAAGTGTGTGATCAAGGGACACAGTTGCGAGGTGTTTCCTGTCCGGGGTGATGTCACTCGCTGTTATAGTATTAGTGTGGCCTTCAATCAAAGCCGTCCTGCAGACAGAGGACGTGTCACTTGACAACACATCACTAAAAAGCTAAATGACTGAGGTGAACTTGATGCTGCTTCTGTAACTGGCTCAGGTTTCCTCCCACCTGCATCCGTTCTGCATGTCCCACACTTCTATCCGTCCATCGAAGGAGGTGGAAGCGAGCTGCGCATCGTTTAGGAAGACACAGCTGGAGATGCCGTCACAGCTGCTCACCAGTGACTTTACTTCCTGTTCAACAAGAGGACATCCTTATACAATAGTTAAAGCGTATATGAAATTAGATCAAAAATCTAATTTTTAATTTATTTTTTTAATACCTCCCAACCAAAAGCATTTGCTCTCTTGTGCCAAAAGCTAGTTTTAGGATTGCAGCGATAAAACCTGGCAGCAATTGTCAATCATTCTGGTGATATGAACTGAGCGTACTGTATTACTGCCTGATGAGCGTTATTGTGAACTTGTTCATTCTGTGGTGTCCTCTGAACGGCACGCTCTCTTAGTTCAACTTCGTTCAATAGATTGCCAAATTTCTATAGAGCCCTCCAGGCGAAACCCCAGCTACCAGTGTCGTAGCCTACAGCCGCGTGCGTCATCAAAACAAAATGCAGCGTGGAAGCCACAGCAGCATGGAGGCGACCGTGGAGGCAACAAAGCAGCAGGATCACTTAAAACTGTTTTATGCCCAGGTGGTCGGTGAGGATGATGGCAACAATCTTACATTTCTCTGCAAACTTTGCCCGCCGGCTTTCAGTAAAAAACTGCACTTCAGTAACATCCAAAGCAAATCTGAAACGGCATATGTACTGAAATGGAATTTCAAATGGAAAAAATTATTAAAATTAAAAAAACATTTGCACCTTAAAGACTACTTTCCTGTTTTTCTTTTAATAATTCCTCATAGAAAAGACCATTGAAGCAGCACATTTTTCCTGATGTTTTTGAGAATATACTGTAGGGGTGAAAGCTGCAGCTGCTACTAGTGTGAAGTGAAATGGACGGCAACAAAGCATTAAAGCAACAATGGAAATGCTGCCCCTCAATGCTAATGTAAACCCTGGTTGGATATAAGGATTCAAACTGGATATGAAGATGTAATCTGACAGCACAGTTTCAGAGTTACAACTGATAAAATAATTACTGTCTGTGGTTCTACAGTAGTATGGTGTAATTGAGCAATATATGAAAAAAGAACTATAGAACTAGTTCATTTTTTTTGGAACTGTGAACTTAGTTCAAAATTTGTGGATTATGAACTATGAACTGAACTAGTTCATTTAAAATGATAAGTGAACTGAACTTTGAACTAGTTCATTAGAAAGAGAACTTTCCCAACACTGCTGATTGCTACCTGGAACTACGATGGCAGCCCACTGCTCTAAGGGGAATTCAAAAAAAGTTTGGGAATGGATCATTTCCTAAAAAACTTAAGTAATAAAAGGCAGCCAGTAAATAGACCAAGACGTTTGCTTAGATAATTTGATCAAGGCCAGGAATCCTTAATTTCTTAATAATATATCAATTGTGAAAATTACTCATACTACTGATTGATTTAGATTCAAAACTATCTTAATTCAATCAAGAAGGTTAAAATTTGGAAAAACATAAACATCTTAATGAGAGATGCATTATTAAGGATGTCTTAACCGAAAGGTGGTATTTAAAAAAAAGGAAAGAAAAAACTTGCTTACAGTCTGCTTAAATTTTGTGGGATTTACAGAAAAATGACGTGAATAAAAGGTAAGGCTCTGGAGCACAACCCTAGCAAGAAAGAACAGATGCTATCCGTATTTAATACGAGCAAAGAAACAATAGTTTAAGGAGAAAAAAAAGGTTACAATTTTAAGAGTAAAATCCTACCTGCCCAGTTTGTACGCTGACAGCATGCAGCGATCCCCGTCCCGTAGCAACCACTATCAGCCGTTTGTCTGGACTCAGGACCACACAGGTGGGTTCAGAGGAGAAGGTTGACACCAGCTCACTGGGGTCAAACACAGAAGCAGGTTTTAAAATGCCACACAAACCAAATTATAGCATGAAATATAAAAAATGGTAACCGTGTTGACAATAATGTTTACCTCCCTTCTTCAGCATCGTCTTTGCTGCTGTTTAGGCACTCGATCACACAGACTCCTGCTTTTCCTACCAGGCCTTTAGCCCAGATGTGAGCTGATGTTTCTGGAG
Source organism: Cyprinodon brontotheroides (assembly GCA_018398635.1). Classification (NCBI taxonomy): domain Eukaryota; kingdom Metazoa; phylum Chordata; class Actinopteri; order Cyprinodontiformes; family Cyprinodontidae; genus Cyprinodon; species Cyprinodon brontotheroides. The sequence continues at coordinate 4,023,054 of JAGKQL010000056.1, read as the reverse complement.
GTTCGTTGAGCGCCTGCTGGATAAAAAGAGCCGGCCACAGGGAGAGCGTGGAGGTGTGGCGCTTCAGGAAACCACGACAGTCGTCCAGGCGTCCCTCTGGGTCGACTGACACGATGAACAATAGAATGAGAGAGAAAGTCTTTTCCAAACGTTTAGATCAGGATTCCCTGACCAGCAGGAACATCGCATCCCTTGAATAAATTATCTATAGAGGTAATTTTCAAAGTACTTACGTAAAGCTGTAGTAGTTGACTCCTTATCTAAAGAGAGGGTAACATTTGACAGAAAAGATTAATTATCCATCAATGATCAAAGAAAAACGAGCCTGAATTTGTATTCATTATTTATCAAACATCAGGGTTTCCTCTAGGATTTTTAAACCATTGTGGTGTCCGGTGAGGTTACATGAAATTTGTACTATTTAAAACTAAATGTTTATTAAACGTATTCCCCCTTTATAGGACACTGTGAAATACTTTGAAAATCTAAATTTCCAGCCAATAGTGTTATTGGAACACAGGACAAAACCTTATTACCTTTGTAACATTAAAAAAATAGGGATATTTTGATGGCAGAAATGAATGTTAATATAATAAGAAATGCCAACTTGCCTGAATATATTAAGAAAATAACAAAAGTGCTTCTATAAGTAATTCATGAAAAACACTCAGTAAAATAAACACATTATTTTTAGGTCCATCATAACCTGACACTGGCACTTAATTTTTTTAGTTTATAGACCTAAATAAAATTAACCATGCTTTTTAACTTTTTAATTTTTCAATTAGCTTTTTACCTTTTGTTTTCTTGACCAGTTAATTTTTTTTTTCTTAATTTCCAGTAGGTAATATATCATTCAAGGGCTCCTCTAATTGGTCAAATGCCAAAATAAGATGTACAGCCATGTAGCAGGATCTTTGCTGAATGACTGGATATAGATCTTGTGCTTCTAGACCTCACTGAAGGACGGGAAGCACTCTATTTGTATGGGGTAGGCAAGTGATCAAAAACAGTAACTTGCCTTATAAAAGGTTATTCTAATGGCACAGTTTGCTGCCTCACTGAGAGCTTGTTAAAAACCTAGTTTCAATGCAATTCAATTCAATTCTGTTTATTTATATCACAACAATTCACAGCAAGTCATCTCTGTCACTTTAAAGAGACAATACAGTCAAACTGGTAAAAAGTTTCTGGTATAGAAAACCATATGACTGTATTGAGTTATTATTGACTTGTGAGACATATTCCTCCTGGATGAGTTTGCAGCGTCAATTTTCGCCTGCATTTGGTTGTTGACCCTTCTGCAATCCCTCACACAGAGCATGCCTGAAACTCCCTTTTAACAGGAAGAAACCTCCAGCAGAACCAGGCTCAGTGTGAAGCGGCTTCTGCTGAGGTCGACTGGGGTTCAAGGAGACAGAAGCAGACACACACAGAAAAGGAAACTGCTATCCAGCTCCACAGGTGGCCCCATCCAGGAAACAAAGCCAGGCAGACAAGCTCAGACCAGCTCCCATGTCAGAGGATGAAGAGAGCACATCCAGCCAGTCACAGTCAGAGAAACGGGACTACACTGAAAAACAGACCAAGTGCCAACATCTACTATAAACAAAGGTGTTGATGGCAGCAGCTTTTGACTGATATTTTAATCCAGGATGATGTCATAGCCAAGCGAGGAACAGACCAGATGAAGCTACTATGAGAAAAAGTAAAGAGAATAATAAAGGATTATGGGGTGGAACATAAATACTGCAGAATTAGAGCAGAGATAGAATAAAGCAGAATGATAAAAATTGGTCCCATGTTCTCCAGCAGTCTAAGCCTATAGCAGCATAACTCAGGAAAATGTAAATGTTTCGGATGAGGTAGAGAAAAAGGAGAAATGTAGGAGCGAGGAATCTTAATATGGGCAGGACAGAAGGTGATTAAAAATCGTATTCAACACAAATGGCAAACTGAAAACACCACAATGCACGAGAAAGTAGAAAACACAACCATTTCCAATTTTATCAAAGCCTCTTCATGCCGTTGGAGAGCGACAGTCATTTCCTTCCTGGAGTTTTTCAACAATCTGTTTATAGTGTTGATATTTATGAGCCAAATCATGGGTTGTTTCTACATGCTTCCATTTACGAACCCGCGCCAGCAGGATCTGCTGCCTGCTCGCCATGTTTTCCATGCAGTTCCATCCATCTAGTGCATAATTTTCCTAGATGGAAGGCCAAAATGACCTTGCAGACTTATCAAGCATAAAGTTTAACGTGGAAGCAGAAGAAAGTCGGTCTCCTCTCTGCTCTTACTGCAGGTAGGGTTTGCTGCATGACGAGGCTGCTGAGATTGACCCTCTGTTAGTTCTTTACATTAAAATATTATTACCCAACATATTTAATTAAATAGTAAAATTGTAAAGTTATAATGTTAAAAACTTTATCCTGAAGGTTTGGGGACTTTTATATGGCCTTGTTATGCCCCACTAATGATTACATGTAGAGGAAACCCTGAACACCTTAATGAATTCTCACCATAAAGGTCATATGTCTCTAGAAGGTGATGAAGGAGGCCGAGGCTCACATTGGCACGCAGGAAATAATAATTGGAGAGCAGGGAGTGAAGAGCGCCCAGCTGTCCACTTTGAATCTGTCCAAGCAAAGGCAACAAGGGAATAAAATTCTACACTCAGGTTCATCTCTTACCTTTAGTTTCTGCTGAACAGGAACCAATAAAATATGTTTGCAATAATTTTCAGCCTCATTGCATATAAATAAATGTTTTTGGTGTAATATTTAAAAAGTGCAAACCAAGCTTGAAGGCAGATGCATGACCGAGTTTGCCTCAGAGCGAAGGAAGGTATGTTTTCCCTCTGGGTCAGCCATCGCCCACAGATGACCTGGTTAATTAGAAACATCACAGCATATTAAGAGTCAGTGAGGTGCTTTAATGGAAGAGCAAAGTGTTTGCATTACCTGCCAGCACGAGGTGAGCTCTGGCTGTGTCATGTTCTGTTAGGAGGAGGAAGCTCTCAAAGCCTCTCTTCACCTCTGGGTTGTTCAGAGCCAAAACGTCGTTGGTGTATTGGCAATGAGACAGACCGGTCAGACTGAAAGAAAAGACGCAAACTAATAAAAAATCTTAACTGTCTTTCATAGGTTGTAAACTATCCTTTTTAATATTGTATGAACATTTTGTGAACTATGTTAAAAAAAAAAAGTTAATCAAACAAGGTCAAGATGTTAAAATAAAAACATTGCGACTCAAAGATACCAGTCTTTGCTTATATCTCTAATAGTGACCATGGTAGAGAATATTTCAGCTCCTATACCACCATCATGAATGTGTTTCTGACAGTTTCAGCTGTTTTAGGTCAGAATAAATATTCCTGTAACATTTATCTATGAGGATTAGGGCTGAAACAATTAACTGGATCAATCCTGATTAATCGATTAACCATCAACTAAGTTAGTAATTGATTTATAATTTAACTGGCGTACAGAGACAGATACCAACATTGAAAACAAAAAAAATAGAAACATTGTGTATTTAACATTAAAAAAATATATAAATAAATTGAAAAAACTTTTTTGTCCATTAATATATTCTATCCAGGATGCCAGAGGTGGAAATATTTTAGTTTCACCTGTTTTATTTGTGTAAAAAATCTTCTATAAGGAACATTTTGCATTTTCCAATTATTATTCAGTTAATCAAACAAATAATCCTCAGATTAATCAATTAGCAGAAAAAATGTTAGTTGCAGCCCTAATAAAACATAAAACTGATTAATCAAACAGAATCCTAATCTGTCTGATCTTTCTTAATGAGGAAAAAAGATTTTGCACCCAAGTGAACGTGGAGGTCATCAGTTACTGACTAGGAAATGGGAAAATTTCCAGCTCCTCAAAATAAAATACATAATTGATTTTGTTAAAAATAACCGACTATAACATTGAAATTAAATGTTAGACACTTCTAATATTTCCAAACTGTACTTATTCCGCTCCTAATAAAGTATTTTTAGTTGTTTTTTTAACCATGAATGACTGACGATGACCCTGTACCTTTGTAAATTCCTCACAACCTGAGTGAAAACTGCCATGGGAATACGTCCTTTTGGCTTCCTGGAGAGATGCAGCACTTCCTCCCATGTGATCTGCTCGTCTCGTGAAGACAGGTCATTACAGGTCCTCAGCAGAGAGTACAGTTCAGGCTCTGTTAAACCTGTAGATAAAGAAGCAAACACAGATGGAACGGTCTGAATCCTCTCTCAAAGTCAGGAATGATTGGTTAAAAGTAGTGTTGCGCCCGATGCCGTTTTGGCCCCGATACGATACCATAATAATGTAAAATAATTGCCATCATGGCTTTGTCAAGCTGCTGCCTACCTTTGTGAAAGCAGGAAAAATCTAATACAAAGTGAATCCAGTAGAACTTTTTATTGCCTACCAGGAGTGGGTGACAATAGTTGAATAAACTTATGGATCTCAAAATGGTATCGTTGCCCTATTTGTTGGTACTCACCGATACAGATACCACCATTTTAGGGCAGTATGGGGGCCCTCGTCGATACTGGTATCGGTATTGGTGCAACACTAGTTAAAAGTTTATAAAACATCACAGAACCGTAGTGACCTTAGATTTTGTTGTGGTTAAATAATGAATAAATGAACTATGGTAATGGTACAGAGTAAAAATAAAAAGGAAACTAGGACTTTAGACATTTGTAAATGTTCCATTGTCCTTCACAGGTGAGGGTTTTCATGTGGAGTGAGAGTCTGAGACTCATCCAGAAAAAGACAGATCATTTCCTCTGGGTTGGTGGTCAATCTTTGCCTGAGGCAGTGGAATCCAATCATCTTGATCATTCACCAAGGGTTATATGTACAGTAATAGCAGGAAATGGGACAACAGACCAGAGTCTTGTTTACAGTAATGTTGATGCTGTTCTTTAGCAAATTACCTCGAATAAACTAAAAGTACAGTAGTAGCCATTCAAAATTTCCACACTGTCCTTGATGGGCCCTTGACTGGTCCCACAGGCTTAACTTTCTGAAGGATTGGTAAGAACAATCCCCACCAATAATTTTAATACATATACTTTGGCTCTGAACAATATGTGGGACATTTTTCTAACTGAAACTGAAACTGTGTCCATACTAGGAAGATATATTGCTGTTGGCATCACAATCAGATGTTATTTATCCTTTTTTTTTTATTATAAAATAATGTCTAACTACCCGTAAATATAAATATCAGTGAATTTTTGTTCTTTTGTGTTCTAAACAATAGCAAAGCATCTCCAACGTTCTTTTGTGTTCTAAACAATAGCAAAGCATCTCTAACGTCTGCCTGGCTGTGTGTTTCCTGGACGGGGCCGCCTTTTACAGCTGCTTTTTGTATCTCTGCTTCCTTGTCTCCTTGAACCCCAGCTCGGCCTCAGCAAATGGCGGCTCACACTGAGTCTCGGTTCTGCTGGGAGGTTTCTTCCTGTTAAAAGGAGTTTTTCCTTTCAACACTATCAGTGTACAAGCATTCTTAGTGTGAGGGATTGCCTTTGGAGTCAGGTGACTCGATGCAATCAACTGGTTTTCTTTAGAGTAGATAGGAAAATTTGAATCAATCTGACTGTATGATCTCGTTGAAATGCAAATTGCCTTGAGATGACGTGTTGTGAATTGGCATAATATAAATAAACTGAATTGAATTGAAAAAAAATAAATATATGTTTGGGCTCATTTTTGGAAAATACGAACCCTATTGAAAACATTTGTGTTGAGTAAATGTACGTCCCCTAGAATTCCTTTTTTAAACATCAATATTTGTACTGAAATATTCTTTCTGTCATGATTTGAGCACATTAAGATCTAAAGAGAAGCATCATCTCCTGGTCAGACAAAGTAATTCAGTGAAAGGATGGAGTCAGAATAAAAAAATATGCAAGAGGGGATGACTACAGTGGCTGGAAGCTGGAGGGGATTGTTGGGAGTTGGAGGGAAGTGGGCTGCCATTTGGCTGGCGTTTGACTGGGAAGGACCATTTTGAATGGTGGCTACTGTAAAGACATCTGGAATATCCAACTGCCCCAGCATGACATTTACAACTGCAAATGAACAAGAAACCGTTAAATTCCTGCAGAACTTTACCAGTATTGCTGACAGTGAGAGCTGCAAGGGTCAAACGGAGCCCTGGTATGGTTCTGTACTGGATGCAGAGTCTCTCCAGGCTGTACTGGACCAGCAGGCTTAGAGACTGAGGTAAATCTTGCAGTGTTTCCTTCAGCTGAAATACAACAACACAGTTTGTACCAATTATCCTTTGCAGCTGAGCAAGTTGAAAAAAAAAATCTGCATATAAGTTCATACCTTTTCAAAGGAGGCAAAGTTCCTCAGGTCTTCACAGGCCAGGTGCAGATAGAGAGGACTCACCGCTCCTTTCTTTGTTATTAAAGTCTGGAGCTGCATTTACAGCACAATAGTTTTATAGTCAAAACACAAGTTCCAGTAATATGGAAAAAGAGAGAAAATGTATAAACAGAACCTGATTGTTAAAAGCAGAATCGCTGAGCTTCTTCCCAAAAACGTCCAGCTCTTTCTGAACAATCTCTCTCTTGTCTGGCATACTGAGCTGCCCCAAAGAAAACAGGACAGTCCCTCTTTTCCTGACTAAAGTCTGCAGCAGAGGCGTATTGGAGGAGATGCTCAGAACTAAACAGACACCCTGAAGAGAAACAATAGAATTAATATATAAAGTTTTAAAAAATCCTTTTTTTTAATCTTCTTGTTACCAACTTGAGGAAGCAGCTGTGGGATCCAGTCAGAACTAAACTGTCCTTTGTCATCTTGGACAAGATCCACTCCATCAACCAGCACAACCAGAGGTTTGTCCTTCTTCATTTCTCCAAGGGTTGAGTGAAATTCTGACAGCAAATCCCTAATATAACAAATACAAGTTAAAACAGCGAGGGATCAAAGCTGTTTTGTATTTTGTATTTGTTGGAGCCTCTTACTTATAGAGGTGAGGAAGAGGTGATTCTTCCTGTGTGTGTTTAGTCTCTCTCAGGCACTGTACGAGGCATCGAAGAAGATTTCCCGCAGAGCGCGCCGACTGGCTGGCAGCAGTGGAGTAAGAGATGACGTCACAGCAGAGTTTTGTTTTAGACTTCAGTCCACTGCGGATGGCTTCTGCTAGAGCAGCCTGACAGAAACAAATGCATACAAGAATATAAAGAAAAGCACAAATCAAACTACATTTTCCTATAAAGCAATTAATTTTACCCCTTCTTGAACTGCTTTCTAAACGTAACACAAGATGTTTCAGTGCTCAGAATATTCTAGAGGTAAATTAGTCAGGGCTAAAATCCCAAAACAAAAAGGCTTTGCGTGATGAGTCTAACAATCAGTGGTTCAAGAAGTCCTAATGATGACAATAAAAATGAAAAAAAAAAAAGGAAATCGAGGGGGGAGCTTGATGTCATCCGATACAGGGGAGACAGGACCTCACACTGGAGCAAGGCCTGGGGTCGGACTTCATCTGCAAGCACATGGTGGTCAGGTGCCTTTTCAGGGGACCCAGCAGGGGCAACCCCAAAGGAGTGATGGGTGGCCATCCTCAAATGGGCCTACCCCTTGCAGGGGGAACCACGAGGTACCGGGCAAAGAGGATCGGGCACCAGTCAGAGGAGACCTGATCCACAATCAATTTGACTCTGGGAAAATGGAACGTCAAATGAGTGTGTTTGTTTTCCCACAGATATCTTTTCTAGTGTTGGAGTGTACCTCTATTGGACAAGAGGTTCACATTCCATCACCTTCAGGTGGGGGGTCTCATTCTATTGCTCCTCGCCCTGTTGACCAAATGGTAGTATAGAGTACCAGGCATTCTTAGCATTGTAAGGGGGCCTGTTGGATCGCCCCCCTATTGGATATTCCATAATTCTGCCGGGGGACTCCAATGCCACTGTGGGTAACAAGAGACAGGGTGCTTGGGGCCGGAATTGTTCATCACCCAGGCTGAAGTCTTCAAGGTGGTCAAAAACCTCCATGGAGGCAAGATTAGATAGACGAGATCTGCCCTGAGTATCTTACAGTATGTCTCCAGATGCTGTCCAGCTGCCGTGGCAGAGATGCCTCTTCAATATCATGTGCTGTTCAGGGACAGTGCAACTGGACATGCACCTGGAGAAGGCATTGACCGTGTCCCTTGTGGTGCTTTGTAAGGGGGGTGCCCCAGCAATAATGAGTCGAGACCCTTTACGTGGTCGCTGTACATGTAGAGCATGAGTTTGGTTCACAACACCACTATTAGTCAGAACTGTTCCCAGTGCATGCTGGATTCCAAGTAAGGCAGCCCTCAGTTATCACGGCTATCAAGGTTCTGTTCATAACCTATATGCACAGGATTTTTTTGCTGCAGCCAAGGACCCATAGCATGTCTGGTGTGGGGACCTGCAAATTTCGTTCATTGCTTTTTGCAGATGACAACGTTTTGCTGGATCCCTCTTGACCAAGACCTACACCATGCACTGGGACGATTCGCAGCAAAGTGTGAAGAGTCCAGGAAGAGAATCAGCTCCTCTAAATACTAGGTCATGGTTCTTGAGAGTCCCTGTCTCAAGCCGAGGTGTTTAAGTACCTGAGGATCTTGTTCACGACCAGTAGAATGAGATCCTTGATAGAAGTGGCTGAAATTAGCTTTCTCAATTTAGGTGGGCTCTCCCTTAGAGATAAGGTGAGAAGCTTGATCATTCAGGCGAGACTTGGACTAGAGCCGCTTTTACATAGTGAGTAGAGTCAGCTGAAGTGTCTCAGACATATTTTTTGCAGCTCTGTCTCCTGGACATAGCTAGAGGAGGTGTCTGGGAAGAGGGATGTATGGGAGTCTCCACTGAGACCGTTGCCCCGTGACTCGGTAAAGATGACAAGTACAAGTGTAAGTCATTTTATTGCAAAAGATCTTTGCTTTCTCCTGCTGATACAGGTGAGGCAATTTGCTACCTGTTGCCCCAGGAATGATCTCCATTCTAAGGAATGATAAGGCATTATAATTACTTTGGATATTTCCTGAGAAGAAGATTATGTTTAATGGGGAGTGTTGGCCTAGTGGGTCCGAGCAGCACACTTGTGATCTGAGAAGGTTGCAAGTAGCCTACCCTTTTCGATCCCCACAGCCTCCACTCTGTGTTCCTGAGCAAAACACTTAACCCCACTTCTCCCAGGGTGCCACACAAGGGGATTGGTTAAATGCAGAGATGAGGGAGTGGCTGTGTTAGGGCATAGGGCTTGGAATCCTGAGGTTCTGAGGTCAAGCCCCACTCCAACAGACTGCTACTCTGGGTCCCTGAGCAAAAGACCCTTAACCCCCACACTGCTCCCCGGGCACCGCACAATGGCAGCCCACTGCTCCCAAAGGGGATGGGTATCCTGATATACAGAGTAAGAGCAGCTCAAGCATCCTCTGAATGACAGCACTCCTACCCCAACTATTAACACTTAGCCCAGCGTTCCTATACAATAAGCTCATTTCTGCCACTTGTACAGTATATAGCATTTTGAATCTTTGATCGTGATTTGTCATTGTGATATCTCATAAGCATGCACACTAGTAAATCTTATTTTTTGTCTCATATTTTTCTGCATAACAGACTGGAGCAGCATCTGCACTGCTGTAGATGAGGCCACAATCGTCCACTGGATATGGACCAATCTTTTTCTGGCTGAGACCATGACCTGGATTCCAGAGGAATCTTCACTTGTTCCGGTCATGGCATGCTGATATAAAAACCACATAATCCACAGAGAAAACAACAACAGCAAAGGTTGGCTCGACCACACTGTACATTATCACACCACAAACAGGACTGATGGCAAATTGCAGACCAGGTGGAGTCCAAACCTATACTGAGGGCGACGGGTTAACTTAGTCCATAGAACATGGACACTGCTCTTGCTTTTGCTTTTGCTAAACAGAGACTACACATCCTCAAAAAGCAGCTCCAGCAATCTTCATGCAGCTTTAATCTTTGATGTATACTAGATAGTTTTGCCAGGTTACTTTAATAATCGTTTAATGGGATTTCATTTTTGCCCTATGGCTTGTGATGCCGTTTTGCCTTCCTAACAGTTTCTTTTACAGTAATTCAAATTTGATGCCACTCATCTTTTTGTATAATGAGGTTAAAAACAGTGTGGAATTTAGTTCCAATCAATCCAAATTTATCATGCCCCAAGAAATAATTACAAAACATTTTCTTTGATATCTTATTGTCATTACCATGCCTTTCTAAGCTGATTTGATGTTGCCATCATCTTTTTAATGCCATCTATATTCAGCAGTATAGCTGAAGACTTAAATTTACCATGAAGACAGTTTTCCCCTCCCCAGGTCCTCCTTCGATCACCAGCATTCCTCCCTTGTTCTGAACCTGCTCCACCTTCCCCACAGCATTCGACAGTAGCTTTGCCCTTCCAAAGAACTGCTTCTGCAGCGCCCCCTGGAGGACCTCCTGCTCAGAAACCTCCAAGGCCGTCTCTGCCTCTTCATCCTCCTGCAAGGCACCATAAAATAATAATAATAATAAATAAATTAAAAACATTAAATACACAAGGTGATTTTGAATATTCTGCAAATTTAGCAATTAAAATGGCAAATGGTAAATGAACTGCTTTTCATAGTGCTATTCTAGGTGCACTAACCAGTTAATGTGATTTCACACCAAAAGGAAAGTCACAATCATGCCGACCAAAAATAATGTACCTAGGGGACCTTAATCAATAGAAGACTGGAACAGAATCCACAACCCCTCATTTGTAAGATGACTTAGAGTCGCCCCACTGGTTTTTTATGGTCATTTACTTACATTCACAAACAGCTTTGTCACAGCCACCCAAAGGTCTTCGAGCACAGCGTTCCCAAAGTCCTCCAGCTTTTTCAGGTATGGTTTCCCCTCCACTACGCCTCCCCACATACATGAGTAACTGAAAGAGTGAAGAGGGGGAGTTCAGGACTTTAAATTTACTTTACTAATTCAGCTATTCACCCAACAAACAAGGATTTAGACAACTTTTACTGTCATTTTGTATAGTGCTTACAAAAAAAAAATTCCTTTGGTACAGCTTTCATGAGATTTGCATTCCATAAAGTGCAGCAGTGATCAAATGTAAACAGTGTGGGAGAAAACACATGGTGCAAAAAACACACTGATATGGAAGTTCAGAGCATTACATTTTTTGTGAAACTTTTGCGTTTCATCATAAAACTGATGCAACGAGGTGCATAAGCAGAGAAGAGAGAACATTAATCCCCTCTTCTGCAGAGATGTGAGAACTCACTTTTCAGTGACTTTGACTCCATCATCCAAAAGTCGACTCTTCAAAGAAGTCAGTTTCTTCTCTGCCTCATTTGATTCAGAGGCGAAATGTGATCTCCAAGCCACAGGGACTGATCTGAACAAAAAACAGGAAGGTAGAGCTGTTAAACAGGGAAACGACTTCAGCTCAAAGTTTTAGGTTTTCTGCTTACTTGATAACCATTGGATCTCTGAAGTAGCAGAACATCCGCTGGTTTGCCGAGTCGGGATAAAGAGCCTGGAACTGGCGGATCTCCATCTCTGTGATGGAGAGACCAGCTGGAGCAGAAGCCAGCTGCATTTTCATATCGTTATTTATCCGCATTAGAAGAACATCACCACTGTTTTAAACAGCTGTGTGAGCAGCAACCTGTAATCCTGCACCCTGTTAACCCTTTATAGAGCAAGTTACTGTTTTTGATCACTTGCATTCCTCTTACAAATCATCCCTTAGTGAGGTCTGGCTGTACATCTCATTTTGGCATTTGACCAAATACATGAGCCCTTGAATGATATATTTCCTACTGTCAATTGAATTGAGATAAAAATCAAGAAGAAAAAGGTAAACGGCTAACTGAAAAGTTAAAAAGTTAACACGCCTAGTTAACAATTATATTTTGGTTTATAAACAAAAAAATGTCAGTGCCGGTATCAGCATTAATGCCTCTAAGGTTGTGTTGGACCAAAAAAACCTGTCTGTCACTCTCAGGGTGTTTTTCATGAATTTCTTATAGAAGAACTTTTGTAATTTTTCTTAATATATTCGGACAAGTTGGCATTTCTTGTTATTACATTGACATTAATTTTTGCAATCAACATATTTTTTTGAATGTTACAAAGGTATGGCTTACATGCATATTGCACTACTCATTTTGACTGAATATTGATTTGCACTGCCGACTGTTTATTCACAGTACCAATTGTTTACTGTAGAGGAAGAAAATATTCTAACATAGTTAACTTTGGAAAAAAGGTTTGCTTTTGATTCTTCCCTTCCCCAGGTCCACCCGGCGTTGAGCTGGCGTGTGGTCACTATGAGAAAATCAACAATTGCGTGTTGACATCACAGAATTACAGAGTTTAATTCAATATAAGACAATGCATACACTTAGAAATAAGACGATAATGCACAAACCTACACCAGAAACTGCAAGAACAACAGAGACATACATTCCATTACCTGACATGAATGGAAAGAAGGGAAATAAAGCAAAAGACGTACAAGACATCTTTGGAGGTTTTGCAAGAGCAAAATCTGAATCTTTTTCTTTCTATTTAGAAAGCACCTATCCTCTTGTATCCTAATCCATTCAAAAAGGGCTCGGGCCCGCCGGTCTAAAGTAACCAGGCGCCCATCTCTGACACTGCCTTCACCTAATTTACTGCAAAACATCTGGGGTCATTGGCTTCTTTGTTTTAACAAGAAAAGCGGGGAAAGCTTGTACCTGGCATCTAGAACTCTCCAGGGTCATAAAACACAAGATAAGCTCCCACAGACTTTAGCTTGTGGAATGCAGGGGGCCTTTTCCTGATTCAGCTTCTCATGAGCATCCCTGGTAAATTTATTCCTGGAAGACTTTTGACCTTCTGTAAACCAAGCAGAAATCTCTCCCTACAGAGCTTAAATAATGTTCGCCCCCAGGAGATACTAATTTCATGAGGCCATGATTGCTCTAAATACTTACCCATTAGTAGTTTTTAAATCATTAACACAGCCTTGTTCAAAATTAAGAAATATGTTCAAGTGAGAGTGTTTACACATGCCATAAGATTAACTGTATTAAAGTCTAAAAATAATCATTTTTCTTTAACATTACATATACATCTGCAATACCGTACTTTAACTGTAATATGCAGTTACCTTCCACTGCATTTTAATTAAATTTAGATAGCTTCTGTCCAAAGTTTATTTATTCATTTTATAGTAAATCCAACTGTATTTATGCTATTGTACATAACTGTAAAAACCCTTTTTATAGTAATATCCACCTGTATATTATTTTTGGTATATATCCACCTGTAAATTATTTTTGGTATATATCCAGCTGTAAATTTAGTTCATAACAATAGTTATCTATATATTATATTGATTATTTAGTAAGATAATGAATGAAGATTTATAATAGTATTCATTAGGGGGTGGAGCGGTTCACAAAATCCGCGGTTCGGTTCACGGTTTTGTAGTCACGGGTTTTCGGTTCGGTAAATGTTGATAGTTAGCCTGACATGTTGGTCATGTTGCTGTTAGCATAAACAAAGCGTGTTGCACAATGCTTTGCACACTGTTGCACTTTTATCCACAACTTTCTTTCGCCGTCATCGTCGAGGTCACTCTAAATGCAAAGTGGGAAGGTCCCATACAGCAGACCTATAAAGTGCTGCTGGTGAGTCTTCCTCCTCCTGTTCTTTCCCACTGCCTTCGTTCCACACAATTCCTCCCACAACAACTGATTTTTTTTCTGCTACACCCGGCTATAGCGGCTAAGCTTCTTCTTCTTGTTTACTACTGGTGTTTGCAACTTTGGGTTGCAGTAGCGCCACCTTCTGCTCTGGGTGTAAACGCTTCACCTATGAGAAAAAAGCAGCGCGCCGAACGAATCTAAACACAATACCTAACTCCACCCGAGTGACAGCTCTAACCAAACAGTTTGGACGGTTTTCATAAACTGCTCCATCCCTAGTATTCATCTCTATACTTAGTCAGTAGAACCTATGTCCTGTATTTATGGAACCATTATTTATCCTGCATTTGCTGCTATTGCACTTCTGGTTAGACCTAAACTGCATTTCGTTGCCTTTTACCTGTGTAATGACAATAAAGTTTGAATCTCATCTAATCTAATCTAATCTAATCTAATCTAATCTAATCTAATCTAATCTAATCAGGTCTTGTCCTGTATTCCGATAACACTATTGGCTAAAAATTAGGATTTTCAAAGTATTTACTGAGTGCCCTATAAAGTCTTACCCAGCTGTACTGGGGCAGGTCTGGTAGGACAGGGCGGGGGGGTACCTGGCCGTACCTCTCCCCCAGGATCCCAACCAGCATCTGGCTGCGGCAAACCTCAGACAGACACAGCTCCGTGGCCCTCTCCGACTCCTCCTCGGTCACGCCCCAGCGGAGCTCCACCTCCTGTAGGTGGAGGCAGTGGGCTGCGGCGCGGCGGCGGAGCTCAGGGAAGACGCTGCGCACCAAGACATCCCGTTCAGCGTGCATGTCTCTGAACGTGGAGGAGATGAACACTCGAACCCCTCTCCATCTAGGAACAGCAGGAATGTTTGAATATTGGGCGAAAATTGTGAAGTTAAACCTTTCAGCACTAAATCATTCCAGCCTGTTACCTCAGCTTTGGGATGGCTGGCAATGACATGGCGTTGTTGGAGATCTGCTTCTCTTTGGCTCCATCTGGTGGTGGGATGTTGTACAATTTGTCTAAATTCTCGACATGATCCAACAGCCGAGAAGATCCTCGCTCTGTTATAAATCTGAACAATTCAAACAGATGGATCCCGTTGGTTAAAGATCAGCAAAAAGATTTTAAATTCAGTTGAAGTTATAACATTTAGCAAATGTATGGTGTGGTAAATTAAAGACGATACTAAACAGATGGCCGCTCACACTGAGCCTGGTTCTTGCTTTGGAGGTTTCTTCCTGTTAAAAGGGAGTTTTTCCTCTCCACTGTCACAAGCATGCTTAGTGGCGAGGAACGATGCTATTGCTTCCAATGAGTCAATGCAATCAACTGGTTTTCCTTAGATAGAAAACTTTGTATCAATTTGACTGTATGATTCTCGGTTGAACTGTAAAAGTGCCTTGAGATGATACGTATGTGTTGTGAATTTGGCGCTATATAAATAAACTGAATTGAATTGAAAACAGTTTTTTTTGGGGGGGATTTTACCAGGAACCAAAGATCTTTACTCAAAAAAGAACAGAAATCCTGCTTTGGCTTTAGAAACTGGAAGATTTAACCAAATTCCAGAAGAAGAGAATGGAGTAGATTTTGTTTTCTGTAGCCCAACGTATGATGGTTTTTAACTTGTATTGATGGATGATATGCTTAGACCAATGCCTGATTTGTTTTGGATTACTATGATAAGGTGGAATTATTGCTTAATTATAATGTTTATAAGATGGCCATATTTATTTCTAAAGCCCGTAAGGAATCTGCAGAATTGTATATTTGGATTCTGATTCAGAATCATATATCTGCAGAAAAACTGAAAATGGTCAAATCAAGTTTTCTCACCTTCTTCCAAACATTATTTCGTTAATTTATTAAATACAGAATGCCATTGGGTTGGGTACAACATGTTTTTACGTGTGGTTTGGAAAGTTTGCTTTCAGACCTCCTATTTGATCCATCTTACCTCAGGATTTGCTCACTGAAGCCTCTCAGCTCCACTGCATTCCTGTCTCGAGGCTTCTCCGATTCTCCAGATGACCTGAACAGAAAAGTTCAGGTTTAATTAAAACCTAGAAAGCCTTATGACTATGAACCAATGCAGAGTGTTTTTTTTTTTTTTACCCATCCACTAATAAGAAATCAAAATAAAGGGTTTTTTTGTTTTCCTTTCTGTAGTTCTTGATAGCACATTCCAAGTCCTTTTCCAGCCAAGACTGTCTGAACGTGATGATGTTATCCACCTGAGGAGAATAAACATTTAGCTCAGACGGTCTTCAGATGGATCATATCTGTGGTAATGGCGTCACAACACAACAATTGGACCTAAAGTTTCAATCTAAATGATCCCACCTTGCAGCTGAAATGTTTGAACTGGATCTCTAGAAAATTACTTGCTGCACAGCAGGAGCTGTAATGCCCACTTCAAACCACAATGTTATATTTTTCTATCTGTATATATAATGTCTAACAATCATTTTGCAAGCAAGTTGGTGGGGAGAGTTGGGATAATTATCATTGATGATGAGTTAGTTTATTACACCTTAATATTAGCTGCCCTTTGCATTTCAAACTGATGTTTTCCACAATCGTTTATCTAATTAAGTAAATTCCTCTTTCTGAATATACAGTTATAATCTTTATTCTGTACGTGACAAATATTTGGGAATGGAATGAGAGCGGTGTCCTTCAGCTATGAACAAAGTGTAATATTTTGATAAGGCTGGAGCCATGGATGTCTCCTCATCTGCTAACATCTTTGATGTAAAATGTGATGATGTGGCAGACTGGAGATGTATAAAATGCTTCTTTAACTGTTACTCAGAGCCAATTCCTGAGAGGTGAGCCCAGAGATGAGCAGCTGCCTTCTGTAACTCTAAGCAACTTTTCTGATCCGAGTAAGTTTACAATTTCTATCAAAATCTGTAGTCCTGTCTCATGGTTATTTAAAACATGTACATTGTTAAGTGTTATTTAAAGAGTTTGTCCCGAATGATCTCTTTTCAGCAAAAAGAACTGGAGAGAGAAAGCTTCAAGGTGTAAACACAGAGAGCCTGTTTTTAACAGGAGGAACAGAAAGGGTTTGTTATAATTTAGACCAAGCATTTCAGCAAAAACACTGAAGAAATAAGCTTGTAAGGAGAAATCAGATTATTTTAAAACTATAAAAATCAAACCGAAAAGGTTTATAAGAACCTCTTAAAACTGTTAAAAACTTTAAAAAAGTTTTCAAGTTTTTAACTGTGACTGTCTGGATGAATTGTAAAGTGCCTTGAGATGACATGTGTTGTGAATCGGCGCTATATAAAATGAATTAAATTGAATTGAATCGCAGCTTCATATTTAGACTTTTGATTTTCTTTTTTCCTTCCAATTTTGAGCTGAAATAAACTTCAGAATGTTTGTTTTTATTGAAACTGTGCTGATTTACCTGCTTGTTTGTCTTTTCTTTAAAATAGCACAGAACCTTTATGTGCCCACAATAATCACCAGCATTTCCAAATATGTATTTTTATTCAAGAGTGCAGAAAGGCTCCGTTGTGCTTGATGCACTTATGCACGTTCTGCACCAAAATGAGGCGTCTGCAGCTATTATACTTTAGGGAACTTTTCTGCTCGTATTTTATTCTCTGGCCAACTCCTGGTGTGTACAGCTTACAACACCACACGGCATGTAGAGGTAGAGACCACAGCTGTTTCCAACACTTTTAAAGCCTCTTTTTAGAGTGATGGTAACCACAAAAATTAAAAATAATAATAATTCCATGCCTGAACGGAGTGGGAGGACTGCGGTTTCAGTTACCAAGCATTTCAAATTCAGCCACGGATCTCATTCCAAAGTATGGACTTCTGTTCCCAATCAAAATAACTGTTATTTCGTTGTAAGTATCAATATTCTTTTAGGCACCTTGTATTAACTTGTGTATGAAAGGTACTAGGGATGCACGATATAATCGGCCCCCTATCGGTATCGAAGCCTTAAAACTGAATATCGGACATCGCCACCCCCACCGATATTTAACCCGATATTTGATCAGCTTCTGAGTTTCTAAAGTCTAAGAAAAAATTTAAAAAATACTTCTTCTTCTTCCTCAAAAACTTCTTTTTACAGACTTAAAAACTTCTAAAGATGAGGGAAAAATATTGATACATTAAAATATCACAATATCTTCATATGCTGATATATATTGCATTGCCATTTAAAAACACCATATCAATCTCTTTTACTAATGAAATATTGCTATATGTCATCGTTATGCTACTGAAATCCCCCGAAATTCACAAAATTTCAAGCCATATTTTTTATATGTTGATATATTGACGTAGAGTCGATCTATTTTACTAACAAAAATCTCACAAGAATTTGCAAAATATCACGAGTTTGTAACAGAATCCATGAAATTTCAATGAGATTTTGAAAGTAAAATAGATAGATTTTTAAAAACGCTGTATCAATTTGATATCAGCATAAGAAAATTTATTTGAGTATATTATTTTTCAAAGTGTCAGAAATGAATAACAAAACTGCTATTTTCAATGACTACTTATTTTTGTCCCAAGCCTATTAACATCGGTATCGATATCGGGTTATCGACTACATGAGTTTTTAAAATATCGGCATATCGGATATCGGCCAAAATCCCGATATCGTGGCAAGGCCCTAAAAGGTACCATAGAAATAAACTAGCCTTTGCCTTTAAGAAACACACAGCATTAACTCATAGTGTAAGCAGGAAAAACTTACCTTGTTTTTCTTTGAAAACAGCCTGTAGTAGAAACTGGTATCTTGTTCTTCATTATTGTTGCCGAAGTCCTGCAAAAGATTTCATATTACATTTTCACCCCCTAAGGTGCCTCCAAACTATCAGTGAGGATGACGGAGTGTTTTTCTGCTAAACCAAAACAACCGAGATCCCACTTAAGTGATGTTTGCAGGTTTTCCTGCAACTTCAATTCAGGACGTTGGAGGAAAGGGAGTGTTGGCCCAGTGGGTTAGAGCAGTGAGCTGGTGCTCTGAGAAGGTTGCTAGTACCCACAGCCGGTACTCTGGGTCTCTGAGCAAGACCCCACAGTGGCAGCCCACTGCTCCCCAATGGGACGGGTTAAATGCAGAAGGGTTAATTTCTCCATCCATCCATCCATCCATCTTCCTCCCGCTTATCCGGGAATCGGGATTGGCGCGGGGCAGCAGCTTAAGAAGGGAGGCCCAGACTTACCTCTCCCCAGCCACTTCTTCCAGCTCTTCAGGAGGAACCCCAGTATGCGTTCCCCAGGCCAGATGAAACATAGTCTCTCCAGCGCAGTCCTGGGTTCTCTCCCCTGGGCCTCACCGATTGGACGCAGTGCCGAACACTCACCAGGGAGGCGCCCAGGAGGCATCCTAAACAGATGCCCAAGCCACCTCAACTGCTCCTCTCGGACGCGGGAGGAGCAGCGGCTCTACTCCGAGTCCTCCCGGATGACCGACTTCTTTCACCCTATCTCTAAGGGAGAGCCCAGCCACCCTACGAGAGGAAACCCATTTGTGGTCGCTTGTATCCAAGGCGATCTCGTTCTTTTAGTCATGACCCAGAGTTCATGACCATAGATGAGGGTAGGAATCGACCGGTCGTAAATCGAGAGCTTCGCTTTTGACTCAGCTTTCTCTTCACCCACGACGACGGCATTTACAGCGCCTTCCGCCACGAGCGCAGACGCTGCACCAATCCGCAATGCGCCCTCCCGCCCCCTTCTTCCCCTCATTCGTGAACAAGATCCCAAGATACTTAAATCCCTCCACTTGGGGCAGGGATTGCCCCCGACCCGAGAAGGCACTCTACCCTTTTCCCGCTCAAGACCATGGCCTCGGATTTGGAGGCACTGGATCCCCATCCCGGCCGCTTCACATTCGGCTGCGAACCGATCTAGCGAGAGCTGCAATATCACGACCTGATGAAGCCAATAGGACCACATCATCTGCAAAAGCAGAGACGCAATCCTAAGGCCACAAAAACGGAACCCCTCAACACCTGCGCCTAGAAATTCTGTCCATGAAGGTAATGAACAGAATCGGGTGACAAAGGGCAGCCCTGGCGGAGTCCAACTCTCACTGGAAACGAGCCCGACTTACTGCCGGTTAATTTCTCCAATTAAGTTCAATTTCTATTTTTCTATTTTCTATCTCATTAAGCAAGCATTTATTTACAGGAGCTCATAACCCAATTGGTAGAGAAAATAAAGCCAAGAGAGTCTCAGCTCTTACTTTAAACTCGTGTCCAAACTGTTTTTTTTTTCTTTTTTTACATTTGTAGTGCGAGAAAACTATATTTAATGGAAATCAATCTGATTCAGTTTACCAATAATTACTCAGTTAAAGGATAAAATGTTGAACAGTGAAGTAATCTATCCCAACTTTACAGAAAAATCTGGAGGTTTAGGTATTTTTTTTCCAGATTGGTTTAGGATTCTCACTAAATAAATGACTTGATAGGGAGGTGGACTAATGAGAGATACATTTTATACAAATTTATTAAATTAAGGCCAATATTCTTTGTGGTTCTTATACTGGGTTTTTTTATGCTTTACCTTTAAATAAGGGTCTTCTATATTCATTCCTATAAGGTGTTAAATGTCCTTGTTCCCATCTTTTGCTTTTTTTGTCCTTTTTTATCTTTACTTCTCTCTAGTCAGTTAGTTACCCTCTTAACAATTTGAAGTCTGGACCATGAAAAACTTTTCAGAAAAATCTATTTTTTTCTGTTAGAATTGTCATTTAGGAAGCAGTATTAGGGCAGGGCTAGAGATTTTTTTTTGTCTTCCATTTCGAGAATAAAGTCGTAACATTATGAGATTAAAATTGTAATTTTTAAATTTTTTTAAGTATGAAAAGTAGGACATGTCCAGGAAAAAAAAGACGTCTGGTCACCCTACCATATCAACAGTTTGATATTTCAGTGAGTGAGTGCTTGTTGCTATGATGCGTCTTTGCTCAGCAGCTTAAAACTCATTTAGTTAAACCAACCAATCAGCCATACAGCTCATCTAAATATTTGGCATGAGCATACCATGAGCGGAAGAAAAGTTGTCCTTTTCATTTTAGGGCTTTTAACCAGGCTTGCATTGGGGCTCATAGAACAGCAAGCCAATGCCATTTCAGCCCAACCAATGTTACACACCCATTCAGAGACCTTAAGGACCAGCACCACATACCCTATGGAATCATTCTATCACCCCTTTAATATAAATCCTTACCTTCAATTCTTTGACCAGGCTTTTGACGTTTTCCAAAAGAACGTCTGAACTCAGCTCAACTTCCTTACCGCAGCTGTAATGACTTAAGCAGAGCCGGCAATCTTCAGACCTGCTCTTGATCATCAAGGCGAGTAAAGCCAAAACCTCATCCATCTACAATAGTTCATGAACAAAGACACAACACATCTTAATGATAGCGTTCCCCCGCCCTACATGTGCCTCCATAATGTTAAAACCAAACCAACAGCACTCACAGTCGGGGTGAGGGGGTTGTGCGCTTCCTCGTTTCCCCCGTGCTTTCTGGTGCCGTTTTCTTCCTGGTCCTCCTCGTCTTCCTGTTCATCGGGGTCATGAGGGAGGCAAAAGTCCTGCTTCTTGCTCCAGGACTCGTCACTGCAAGTGTCAGCCATGACTAAAATTATGGTTTTGCCAGGCAGCAGGGGCACGTTGTAGGAGCAGGAGATCTGAACGGCCGTCTCCAGGGCTTTACGGTAGCGGTCCAACAGGTCGACGCTGTACAGCCTCTGACTTAAAGCACAGATCAAAAGGTCAGTTTATTTTAACTAGACCTGCTTTAATGAGACTATAATATGCAAGTGTAAGATTTTTTCAATTCTGCATTAAAAAGCATAGCTTCATATAAGATCAAATTTGGGAAAACAATCAAATAACTTCTGCAGAGTTCTTTGTTTTTACCTGGCCTTTAGAAGCTGGGCCTTCTTGTTTTTATACAGCCGGTAGATAAACGGCACACCAAGTGTCAGTTTCAGTCCCCTCTTCTTACACGTCTGCCAGTCATGGCTCTTGCTGCGCCTGCTTTTGGGAATCTTCTTCAGGATGCTCACCAGGATTTCTTTAGTTGATGGGATCGCTTTCTGAGACGCAGAGGCTAAAAAACAATGAGATAACAAAATAAAAAAATCCTCATCCCGCACCAGAAACTCAGAGACTGATACTTTTTAAAGCTACAGTATCTTTTCCACCTTTAATAATGCATATTTTCTGTGCAACTAAACTGAAAAATTAACATTTATAAGAGGGATAAAAAATAAAACCTATCAATAAGCTGGTGCATGCATTTAAACTACTTTAAATATATCCTAAATATTAAGTCTTCTTTAGTGGACGTTTATCGTCACTGTCTCCCTTATTAACTATAAAATTAATACAACTTGTGTCCTTTTAGGTGACCCTGTTAATGGTCTGTTATATTGAGACATTTAGAGCCAGCATCCTGCATATTTAGAGCTCCTCTTGCTCCTACATACCTTTTAAAAAATGTAAAGCTATGGTGCCTTTTAATGGGCTGCTCAATGGAAAAGTGCGTAGCTCTGCTTCCTTGCAGCAAGATGGTTCACGGTTTGACTTTGGGTCTTTCTACATGGAGTTTGCATGTTCTCCCTGTGCACGAGTGGGTTCTCTCCGGGTACTCCGGCTTTCACAGTCCAAAAACATGACTGTTAGGTTAATTTGCTCCTAAAATCTCCTTTGCTGTGAGTGTGTGTGTGAATGGTTATTTGTTCTGTTTGTCTCGGTGTTGCTTGTGATGGACTGGCGACCTGTCCAAGGTGTAACCCGCCTCTACGCCCACAGACAGCTGGAGATGGGCACCAGAACCCCTCGCACTTGCGCCTAAACGATAAGCCTGGACGAAAATGGATGGATGGATGGATGGATGGATGGATGGATGGATGGATGGATGGATGGATGGATGGATGGATGGATGGATGGATGGATGGATGGATGGATGGATGGATCTACAACTTTATCTTATAAAGTTCGCATTCCTGAGGCCCAGTCTGGGGTAAGTCTTTTGAAACTTCTTCAGGACTGTCGGAGGGCTGGGGTCAAATGTGAAATGGCTTTACCTCATAAGAATAAAGGAAACATAAGTTTGTTAATTCGTGCTCAGTCTTGACTTTTAAAGGATCCTGCCCTTTCAACGCAGCATTCAATAAGGAGAGTTGAACCAAACGCGAGTTTGGTAGATTAACGAGAACTTCGATTAAAAAGGCTTCAAATGATGCAGCATTTGACCCAAATATTAGCTTGATTTAAAGATATGTCAAATGATTTTCCAGGTCGATATATACAGCACTTGGCATGTATCGATGCTATGTGCTGGCTGCCCTTATGAAAAACTGGCTAACAGGAGTTAGTCATCCCTGGTCCAGCATGTATATCTAAAACCCTCTCTGTTGTTTTGAGAAAAGCCTTTGTTCTACTGACTTGGATGATGGGGTTTGAATTAAGATGCTAAAATACTTCAATGAAACTGTCTTATAGGAACCTGACAGCATTTTAGGTCAAAAGTGTAAAGAATTTTTATCCACTTGAAAGAGGTGGGCGATACAGGGAATTTTTAATCGATACGATACAAAGTAAATTCAGGGTCAGTATCCCTGATATCGATACGATACCGATACTTTTTAACATTTAAGTTTTATGTATTTATATATTTATTGAGGCAATGAGTGAAGTTTCGTCTCCTCTCTCTCTTTCTGTAGCTCGACGTTTTCTTGCTCGTGTTGGTTTTTCATGTGCTTATATAATCTTGTTGTGTTTCCACTGCATTTAATCGGCTTTCACAAACCATACAGTTTGCCATTGTTACATTTACATTATTCAAATATAGTCAAACGGCGCTTCTTTCCCTCTTCATGTTTTTATGCTCCTCTGCAGAGCAGCAGTGCAGTTGAATGTGTTGAGTGGAGAGAGAGCTGAATGGGCGGGGCCATGCTGAGCCTGCGTGCTGAGCCGGTGACGAGAGGGGAGGGGGGAGCAGCAAAGCTACATATTGTTCAATAGCAAAGTTGGTATCGATAGTATCGATCCTAGGATCGATCTGCCCACCTCTACCATCTGAAGAAGAAAAATACACAGAGGATGATGCTAGGAGCACTGTGCTGAGCGTAACGGAGATCCTCCAAAAGAGTTAAAAATCAATCCAAAGGACTTTGTTTCTGTTAGGTTTTTCAATGATGATTATAAAATTAATGTGTGTTTATGAAACATTTGTGCGAGGGGATGCTCCACTCCTGTGTCATGATCCAGTCAGGAGACCATCCTGCCTTGTCATTCTGATGGAGCATTCTGTCTCCATGAACTGATCAATTGTTCTGTCAGAACAATACTCTGTTTGTAACCATGTGTCATGTTCTGTTAATAAACACTCTGCAGAGAAGTCCAGTGGGAGACAGTGTGTGTTTGAGTCACAGGGTTCAACTGTTTTATGCCTTTCTGCAGAAATTGGATCCATAATTGTGTATTTCAGTTCTTCTTTTGCAAAAACCTACATTTTATGAACCCGACAGTTTCCAAGTTTAAAGACATTTCGCTTCCCATCCAGGAAGCTTTTTTAATTCAAAATGTAACAGAGATCTCTATAGTCACTAGTTTATTAGCTCTGTACTGCCATAGCGCAAGAGATGTCTGCCTCCACAAATGCAAAACCCACTCCTATGTGATTATAAAAAGCTATTTCTAAGGCACAGATTGAGACTATTAAAATAATCAGTTTGTGTGCAGTGTCTGATTTTCACCACAGTGTCGCTGTGAGACAGACGTTTCTGTTTCCTTCACTCTACCTCCCGTTAGGTATATTGAGCAAATGCTCTGCTGTGAAGCCTGAGAATAAATAGGCCAAGAAGGCTAAAAGAAGAGGCTGCCTCCGAGCAGCTCTGTTGAGCTGCAAAGCTCAGAGATTTTCAGTTCAAAGGTGACAGTAAATAGCAAACATATTACAGATTATATACATGATTTCTGTCAGTAAATCCCTGTAATTATTACCAACTGTACCTTTAAGACTTTGATATTTCTGATGCCTCTTACCTAAAGCGCGAAGCTCCATGATAACTTTGTAAGCTGCGAGGAATCTGAAAGGAAACTGTCGGCTCTGAATGATTGCATTCTGGAAGGACATTAAAAGAACAGACGTTAGAGAACATAGCAGAGACTAAAGAACAGTTTTTGATTTGCATCAGGAATATAACTTTAAAACATGTTGAACCTGATTGGTCAGCCTGCTGAGGATCTTTTTGTGATGAGCCTCACTGATCCCCTTAGTGATCATGTTCCTTAGGTTCCTCAACATGGCCATGAAGGGAAGAGATCTGCTGTCTAAACAGAAACAAAGTTATAGAAATATTAAAGGTAAAACATAACTTTCCCCCCCATGCTCATGGTTGCTACCCCTCGTCGTTGATTTCTGACCTATGAGCTTCTGCCAGGTGGCGGCCTTGTTGCCCTCCATACTGAGCAGTCGTTCCCACGTCTGAGGCTCTTTGAGCTTCATCCGCTGTCCGGCTCTGTCTTGGTCCCACACACCCTTTATCCCGCTGTGGATGAACGCCTTCGCATCATTGGGATACCTGCACAAAGTCCAACACGCTGGTTAGAGTGTTTGCTACAAATTAAATAACCATTTCAGCAACTTGATGTTTAAAAGGGGGACAAAATAAAATAAAATCCTTACTTAAGACATTTGCTTGTATTCATAAAAAGATTAGTTTTGAGTTTGGGCTTGTTTAAGCCGGGCGTACACTGTGTCGTTGCACGCAGCAACTGCTCACACTGTACGACTGAACCGCAGGGTTTAAGTGGGATATGAATTATACTTATTGCATTTTTTTAAACCAATAATCTCTCACATAACTTAAAATCCCTTCCTAACATATTTTCATTCATATCCCACCTAAAGTATAAAAAAATCCAACCATAGCTAAATTTCACTAACTGAGCTGTGCTAAATCCTTGCACCCTCTGGCAGTGGCGTAGGAAGCGGGGGGGACGGGGGGGACATGTCCCCCAATATAAAAGCCAGGTGGATATGTCCCCCCCAAAAATTGTACCGCAAAATATTAGATTTTGACAATTTTTTAACTATCGTGCTTTTATTTTGAAGGCGCAGCATAGCGTTACGTCACTGTACTCCCCCTCCCCTCTGTGAACTGTTGAGTGTTTGAGCACTCAGACGGGAGGGGAAAAAGCGATACAGAAAGTCAGAAACTTGTTAATGAGGTAAAATGGTCTGTCGGGATGCTGCTATGAATAGTGCTTATTTATAACGTCTTGTTGTCAGTTCACTTTCATATATAGAAACTGAATCTTTTTGGTTAAGGCATCTTAGACTTGTAGGAAGAGGATTAGGGCCACTGAAAAAAGTTAACTGATTTTAATTTTTTTTTAGTTTAACATGGGGGGAAAAGTCAGAATTCTGACTTTTTCTCAGAATTCTGACTTTAATCTCAGAATTCTGACTTTTTTCTTCTGACTTTTTCTCAGATTTCTGACTTTAATCTCAGAATTCTGACTTTTTTCTCAGAAATCTGACAGATCATTAATATTTCTAATCAATTTAGAGGTTTTTTTGGTGGTTGGGGTACTATACAGATATATAAAAACAAGAAGGTCTAACTAAAAAATAACCAGAATATATGTTTAGAGTAAAGATTGACTACTTGTGTTTACACAAGCACACAATTTCAAATCTGCTGAGCTTGCTGTGCAAGGAAATGTAAAATATACGTATAAGGAAATATAACAGGAAGTACTGCTAAAACAAACTAAATGTTAAATAATGTAGATATTGGTTTAAAAAATTCTTCAGATTTGGAAATTTGGAAGGAATACATAATTCTGAACTTAATCAACAAATCTGGTAAAAAAATAAAATAAATAAAAAATAAAAGTTGCACTTTTTACTTGAGGAATTTGTTGAATAACTTCATAATTATGAGTTTAACTAGTTGGAGGTAATGCTACACTTCTCTGCTTACTGTCCTGCTCATAAAAGGTAAACATTATAAACCCACCATTCATTTTCTACACTATTTGGAAAACACAACACAAATGTAATATAACATAAGTATGTTTAACAACAAACATGTTAGCATCAAGCCATAGCCATGTCTCTTTTTAGAGACTAGCTCTCTTGTTTTTAATTACCTTCTGCTCCTCCATTAATGAGGGGACCCCTCGGGCACGTAAAAGTTGCCTAATTCCGTCATTTTCCACCATGTGTCACTGGTCATCTCAAACAACTCACATCTTTTGTCAGTGAAGCTGAGTGCTCCACATCTCTGCCTTCATGGTGACCATCTACATTAAGATCCAAAATTTTGAGAAAAAAGTCAGAATTCTGAGAAAAAAGTCTTAATTCTGAAAAAAAAAGTCAGAATTCTAACTTTTTTCCCCAGTATTAAACTGAAATAAAATGTAAAAATCACTTAACTTTTTTTTTTTCCAGTGGCCCTAATCCTCTTCCGTAGTCTTGGGATGATCACTCATCCAATATTTAACTGCTAACTTTCTCTAGACGTTTGCCACGCTAGCCAAAATGTTTTTTTTATATATTTTTTTTTATATCTCATTTCAGTACAATGCCACCACCAACTAAAAGGCTGAAACAGCAGTAGGACTTACTCAGATTTTTTTAAAAAGAGAAACGTCAGTGTGAGTAACAGTCACCTAACACAACTTGTGTTGAAATTAGCCCGGTCTGGGCGTGCGTTTTGGCTGGATTTTTTATTTTTTGCATGGTTTTGATTCGCCGAAATGGACAGATGTTATACCTGCCGCGCTCCTGATCGTTAGTTAAAACCACAGGGAGAATTAATTTTAATTCTTAGCAGCGGCGGTCGCATTGGTCGTGCAGCGGACTGCTGCACAACCACTAATTAACCAACTAATTAACTTCTGCATCTTTATTTCCTCAAATAAACTGCTGGCTCCTCTTTTTACACTATAAACAGATTAACACAACATTGACAACTCTGTAGTTTTCTCTGTTCTGTACTGCAAACTGGAATTAAAGACGCCATTTCTACCAAAGGTCTGGACAGACTGGCCACCTGTCTAGGGTGGACCCCGCACCAGCACCTCCCGACCCCACTAAGGGACAGGGTGTACAGAAAATGGAAGGATAGATGGATTTCTACCAAAGGTTGATAATGCGTTTTTGAACCAGATGCTTCAAAGCGCCCTGTCCATAATTCTTCAACACACTGTCAGCTCCCTCTGTCAGTCAACCTATATAAATTCATTTTTGACCATTATTGCAAGTTTGACAAAATAAAACATATCAAACTTTGCACTTCTGTGGCCTACTGAATTGTTTTTAATCAAACTGAAATATTTGATTTTCTAGTGCGTATGCGGACACTAAATATGCCAAGGGCTGAAGCCCTTGAAAGACATCTCCCTTTGCTTAATAAAAGACTCCAGTCATTTTGTTTGGTGATATGCTCACATCTTATGAACAAATGCATTATGTAAATTTTAAATGCATTATTTTTGCAAACACATTTATAAAGGAATAAAGTAAAAGATTAAATAGCCTTTTTTAAGTAGCGTACTTAAGATATGTTTCTGTTGAATATTTACGAATCTCAGATTTCCGACATGTGTCCCCCCCAATTGTAAACATATTCCTACGCCCTTGCCCTCTGGGTTTAAAAAACATCTTGATGTATGTGTCTTACTTTTTTCCTAGAATGGCCATAACAAGGTCAGCAGGCTCCTTAATGTGAAGCTTCTTGATCAGCTTCTTCAGGCTGAACTCGCCCTGTTTTTTATCCACCACCACTCTGCCATCCTCCACCTGGAGCTGAGCACAGATAAACTGCTGTTGGGGCCTGAACACACCGGTTGAGAACGACTTTTAAAATCTGAGATACGATTTTATTCCATGTCACACTGACTGCATATAGAGAGGCCTCGACTAGGCAGGGTGGGCAGATTTATGCTGATGTTTTCCACTTCTATCTCTGTGCTACGCAAAAATTAAAACAATTTCCCACATTTGACTTGAACAGAGTGTGAAAAGTTATATAAAAATCTAAAACTAAGCCCCACTCAACGAGTCTGTGCAGCATCTCAAACCAGAATAGATAGATAATGAGATCTACGTCTACAGAAAAGAAAAACAGCAATAAATGCAGTGGGAGGGTTTATATGCTGACTGAGGCAGAGAGGAGATTCTCAGAGAGATCTGCGAAGTTTATCTGAGTTTTCCTCCTTTTTTTTCCATAAAGAGGTGAGAGAGATAAACCACGTTTACCTGCTCTGTCTGCCCCTTGTTATTTTGTTTCTTGTGAGACTAAAGAGGATCATTTTACTATATCCACTTTTTTTTTTGATGTTATTTTTTTTTTTTTTATTGATAAACTGCTCTTTTGGTCCATCGTTTTTGCGAGGCTCAAAGAGGAACACTACTTTACCAGTTGTCTGTTCTCCTGAACTCGTATAATGGGTAAAGTTTTCTTTTTTAATGTATCATTCATTGTTTTTGCCAAAATCTGTCCCACTTGCTATGTATGCAATGCATGACTCTCTCTCCCTGTGCGATTAACAGATTATATTTTTTATTTTCCTCCAAAGCAGATGTATTTTACTTTGTAACAGCGTCTCTCTTCCTGTCAGATCCATTGAAATTGCAACTGAATTGCTGCGTAGTCTGACTAAAACAGACATGGGGTGTATCTCAGTAAAATCGTGCCAGGTGTGATCATCGCCATTGACTTTTCAATGAGCGCCACAATCTGGTCCCAATAGATTTCCTGTCAGATCGGACAAAAACTGTGTTTTCTGGCCTTCAGTCTTTAAACAGCTGCAGTAGTTACCATAAAAGAGTGGAGATATTTTCTCTCAAGGATTTAAATATCTGATGTACTTTTGCAAGAAAATCAGCCTCCTCAAAGATTGCGTCATTTAATTTCAAAGTAAAAGCTTTGTTAAATCGTTGCTAAAGGAGAAAAACATCAACTGTTATAAACAAATAAAAGTAAAAACTTACATATTTCTTCAGAACTTCTGGTTCAGAATTGAGGAATTTAGCCCATTGTTTAAAATCTGCAGAAGTTGGTTTCTGCAAAATTAGAAATAAGGTTACATTTAGGAAAGCCCAGTGCTAATTCACAGAAACAAGAGATTTTTATGTTTCCATCAGCTTTTCAACCAGCATCAGAAACTAAACCTTTAAAATACCATCATAGTTTGCTCCATTAAAGCCTTTTTTTTTTCTACCTTTCGTTTTGGTTTCTGCCGGTTGTGTTTACAGCGGTGTTTGCGTGTGTTGTATTTGGCCAGCTGGTACTCATTGAACTGCTTAAACTTGTCGACCATGGCCTTCTTCAGACACGTCGGCAGGCTGGGGCTGAAGCACTGAAGGAGGATAATCAGTTACTTTAAAGGAAAAATAAAATATGGAGAAGTTGATGATGACTCAGGCTTACCGTAGTGTAGATTCTGACCACTTCCAGCCAGTCAGAGGGAAGCTGCACTGCAGCACAGAAATATCTGCGAACATGAGGCTTGGTGGAGTTCAGACTGGCAGCCAGAGCCAATAGGAAGTTTGTAGTGATTCGGATGTTTAACTCCTGTCGGCTGTAAACTGCAACCTGGACGGACAACAAGGAGAAAACAGATGTTATATGTGATAAAATGTATAATAAACCTCATGACACTTTTTGTTGTTAATCCAGTTATTTGTTTTTATTAAATAATCTGTGTTTATGAACATAAAATAAAGGTAATTGTACTCAATTTATTGCTAATAGAAAACCCCCAAAAAGTATGTTTTTCCAAAAAGGTGTCTGAATAGATAGGCTGTTTGGCTTTTTTTTTTTTTTTTTAGATACTTTTTACCCCTACTCACATTTTTATGCACAGATCTCTACTTTCTACTCCTCACAGTTTAAAAATGGACTCGTTTGTTTGTTTGATTTAAAATCCTAGTATATAAGCATTCTGATTTACATTTTCCCCTAAATGTTCACCTTATGACATTATTTATAGGCTACATCTAAAAATATCAAAGATATTTTCAATTTAAACAGATATGAAATAATACAATATAACCTAAAATAACTTAAATTATATCATTATATCAGGTCATCATATTAATTCAGTTTAGTCTGTCCAATAAGCTGCTTGTAGTGTCTTTAAATGTCCAGCAGGTGTCAGTATTCTGTGAGACAGTATCAATGCAGCATCAATTCAGTTTGAATTCAGTTTTTCAATGAGTCAAAATGCTTCAAGATGCCTGATTAACCCATCACTAGCCATGACTGTTGAAGAATAAAATAAAATTATCTAATTCAATTCTTTCCTTTTTAAACACAGGATCCAGTTGGTTGTTTTTTGGATAACCCTGGTTGATAATTGATCATCTTTGAGACCTTAAAAATTAGGATAACCATTTAAAAACAGCAAATCATCTTTGGATCAGACAACTACTAAAAGGTGTTTGATGCAACAACAACAAAAAAAAGATTAAATAAAAAATTTTAGGAAGCAAACATTTTTTTTACAGTGTTTGCGGTAAATTTTCCTTCAATAGAAGAAAAAAAAAAACAGATTTGTAAACCACTTTTTTTTTTTAATAATCTTGCTCCCAATGCCTTTTCAGTTTATTTTTTATGGCTAAAATTATTCCTTCTACATGTTTGTCAACATTTGCAAAGTTTGAATTGCATTTTTACAGAAAATTCAGGGCCAGCCTAATTGGTAATTTATATACATAAATTTATAGATTACAAATTAGAACTGAAGCAGCTTAAGAGATAACGCACAAAGACGTCTTTCTCCCCGATCTTTTTTTGATTTATTTTCATGACAGACAAAGGAATCATGGGTTTAGTGTCTATGAGAGAAGATGAACCAAAACTGAACAGAATGTGCACAGAAAGTCTAATAAACAGACGTTAAACCAGCAAACGCACCTTAAGAAGAAACTGTGGGTCACCATCAGAGATGTCCTTGGCCAGATCAGTGATTCTGGTCCAAACACTGTTCTCTGAGTCCCAGTCCTGCTGGCCAGGAGCTTTGCTCTTATTAACCAGAGAGCAGCAGACTGCGTTCAACAGAAGGTACTGAGGGACAGAAAGGACAACAATCAGCATCCAGGAGTAAAAATCTGACATCATTTATGTTAAAAAGAAAAACCTTTTTATCTTTCAAGTCTTCCAAAGCACTTTGGGTTCCTCCATCTAGCTCTGCAAATTCCTCCTGCTTGATCATCCCAGCGTCATCGCCCTCATGGTCCCTCCACTCCATGTCGGTGACCGGTAACTCTGCGGCGGTCTCAGCGTCTCCTCCACCGCTGTCCTCTTCAGACATCTGGTCTTCATCCAGCTGCAGCAGTCAGTCACAAAATGCACCAGCAGAGGAGTTAAGAACGGCTGTCATGGAGATGCTTAACTATTATTTTTAAAGCTTATTCTGCAGTTTAAACCAAACACTTTTTAATCAGGATTACTGAGATAGATTCCAATTGTTAGATAACAGAATAAAAGGGGAAATTTTGTTTATTTGTTTCTTTAAAGTCAGACGTTTACACTTGCTCAGATAACTTGGCCTTTAAATAATTTGAGAGAGCCCAAATGATGTCAACTTCAGACTAATGGGTGAATTATTAATACTAGGGCTGCTACTAACGGTTATTTTGCTAATTGATTAATCAGTTGATTTTTTTCTTGTATTAAATGATTTATAATCAAATAGCAAAAGGTTCCTTAAAGAAGGTTTTAAACCAAGTGAAACTAAAATATTTCCACTTGAGGAGTTCTGGATAGAGCATATTTACAGGAGAAAAGTTTTTCTACATCTTAAATGCAAAAATGTATATATATATATTTAAATTACAGTATAACTGCTGCCCTAAGTGGGTCGCTCTGTTAGCTAAAGGCATGTTTTAGAGTCTTTATACTCCAGTTAACGATTAATTGATTACTAAATCAGTTGAGAATTATTTTAATAATCAATTAATCCGATTAGATGTTTCAACATTAGTTAATTTACCACATTTGAAGTTAGATCACAGAAAGAGGGTCCAGAAGCTGAAGGTGTCCCATCCTTCTGCTCAAAAACTACTCTAATTCACCGTGAAACGCGTCACGTTCCGATAAAAGGCAGAAAAACCAACTCAGAGAGCAAGAAGCCGTTAGTCCACATTAATATATAAACCCAGACTACAGTTAGCAGGCAGGTTCAGAGACCTTCATTTCTCCACACATGTCCTGTGGTTTTAGAAGGTGTAAGAAGAATTTTTATAACAACTGAATCTAAAGAACAGCGGTGTTAGCATCATGACCTGGGGTTGTTTTATGCAGGAAGGACTCATTTCTTTCCCCAGGCTGTATGACATCTTTAAAAAAAGAGCTTTAGTTGGTAATATTCAGGAAATATTTCAAGATATCTGACAGAAAGTTAAATAAATCTTTTTAAACGGACTTCAGGAGAACAAAGCCAGTAATTTTGGGTTGTCATCAGAAATGCCTGATCTCAGTCTATTAGAAAATGCATGGACTTAAAGGAAGTGGTGTTTATGGGGGAGGGGCCTAAGAGCCGACCTCTGATGTAGCAGCTCTGATGCTCTGTAAACTCAAAACGTTTGACAGCCCTAAAGGTAATTATACAGAGAACTAAAGGAAAATGTATGTAAACGTCTGATTTTAATAACTTTTTTCCTCATTATTCTGGCATTTAGCAAATATAAATCCTCTTTGGCGTTGAGTTTGACATAAAACTCAAAAGATTTCATCTAAGCTTGTTTGTCTAAACGTATGTAAACATTTGGTTTGAAAAGCAAATAAGAAAGACAGGTGTTTGTACCACGCTTGTTTCCTCAAAAGAGGATTGCATATCCTCTGAGATTTCCTCATCATCCTCATCCTCTGCTTCTTCATCAATCTTCTTTTCTCCACTCAGATTGCTCTTCAGGAATGAATAAGAACCAGAGACCTGAAGGTTCCTGGTCAGTGTTGAGAAGACCAAAGGGTTTGAGGGAACAGTAGAGGTCAAGGAAGGAGTAAGGCTAGAACTAGTTGTTAGGAGTTTGTTGTGGGTGCTGAGGAGGGGGGAATCAGCTGAGCAAGAGGAGGAAAGAAGAAAGGAGGAGGTGGAGGACAGACTGGTTGGCTGAAGAGAAGAATGGGAGGAAGGTTGCGTAGGAAAGAGCGAGGACCAGGGTTGGGGATTTGTTGCTGAGGCCTGCATTAAAATCTTATTCTCCAAACTTGGCGGACAGTAGTTGGAGGTCAGACTGTTTCCACATGTGGGCAGATGTTGCTGCTCTCCTGAGGCCACATCCATCTTTTCCAAGGTCAGCGACCTCATGTCTGTGGAGAGAAGAACATACAGTACATGTATTCAGACCACCTCAACGGAGAAGCAGCTAAGAGGTTGATGTTTATTCTATAAGAAAAGATCAGACACATAAACCTCTCCACATTTCACTTTTATTTGTTGTATTTTAATCAGATCTGGTTTTTGAAAGTTTTAAGATGAACACAAAAAGTCTACTTCAAAGTTTGCCCTAAAAGCAATAAGAGCTGGGCAATTAATTGCATTTTGCCATATAATAATGCAAATTGAGGCACAAAATAAAATCCCAACTGCAATATCAGTTAAAAAAAAATAAATAAATAAAAATTGCAACTTTTTTTTTTAGCAAAATTGTTCAGACCAACAACCAATGTAGGGGGGGGCTGCACAGAGGGGTGCAAGTGGCTCTTTGGCTCATTGTTTAAAACAATTAATGGTCGCCCTGTTGTTTGTTTTGTTTTTTGTTCTTTTTTTCTGTTTAGTGGCTTCAATAAGAAAATAAGAAAAAAAAAAAAAAAACCACCACTGCATTGTGAAAAAGTAAAACTGCCTTGGAGAGAATACATGGGAAAATCTCTGAACCAGCCAGGTTCATTTCTATATAGTAGAGGTCACAGATTAGCGGACCGCGGTCCAGATCCAGACCCACCTGCTGGCTAATCTGGACCCAACCTGATTTAAAACATTTAGAAATTACAGCATGTTGTCTGACAACAGTATCTAATTTCACTTGCATCACTTCTCCTGCTTGTACGGTAAAGCCCTGCGGAGCGTCCGGCACCAGGCTGGACGTGATACAAATCAGGCAATGAGCTGCTGTCAGTCTGGGTTGCTGCTGCTGCTACTTTCAGACAAAGCAGGATTCTCCATCATGAATATACTAAAAAATAAATATGGATCCAGGCTTCAAATGAGCACCTTTGATATGTGCTTTAGAATGACTTTGTCTCCATTCAAACCCAGGTTTAAATCCTTGCAGGGCAGCATAAAAGCCCACTGCTCTCATTAAGCCAGAAAAAAAGGAAGGAAAGATTAAAACAAAAGGTCAGTTCAGGTGTTTTATAAAAGTCAGGAAATCATCTACATGCCGACTTGTGAAGGATTGTTTAAAAAAGCAGTTTAGATTTAAAAAATGGAAAAACGTTTTTTTTGCTTTGTTTTTATAAAAAAAAGGAGTAGGCATAGTATGGATGCATCAACACCTCATTTTATTTCAGTGTTAAATGCTGTTCAAAGTAATGGATTTTAATTAAAAATATCTCCAGACCTTTACTGGTTGTTTTCTTTTTTTTTGGACTCTACTGATTTTTAATCAGTCAACCCTGCTATACAGGTTCTTCTAGAAATTCTGTTAAATACTCCTGTGATTACTTAATCTCCTGTAGCCGGTGGTCAATAGAGGAACCCTTTCTATGACATGGGGGAAAAAAATCTATTATTTGCTTAATAGACAGATAGTTTCACCAGAGAGCCTTTTCCCTCTGATTAAATGCTTCTAAAGTTGGTTTTAGACACTCCTTCTTCATTAACTTAATTTGAAATGTTTCCATATTATTTTGTCCAAAGCTGATCATTGATATACCCGTGGAGACTTGAAACTAGAAATGTCCTTACAAAGTATTTGGGTTTTATTGTCCCTAAATGAAGAACTAGATCCATTAGAGTAGCAGAGAGAAAGAGAAGTGAAAGCATTTGGATTCACACAATAAAAGGAATATATATAAAGACACGTATCCAAGATTGCTTACTAAGAATAAATTAAATGTTTAACTGATCAAAGGCGTGAAAAATACAAAAATTTAATATTTAAAAAAAAAAATATCTGAAAGTCCTGCATAATTTTTTGGCTCACAAAAATCCCAGAAAATACAATTAGATTTTTGGATAAAAAGTGCTAAAAAGGTAAGAACTTTAGGTTGCTTCATGGGGACAAAGGTGATAAGAAAAGAACCACTCCTGCAAAGCTCCCTGAACCTTAGACAGCATTTAGTTCAGCAGCTGCTCCTCTGCATTCTTTCTATTGATCACGCCTGCTGTTTTCTACGGAAGAGGATTAGGGCCACTGGAAAAAAAAAAAAAAAGTTAACTTTTATTTCAGTATAGTATGGGGAAAAAGTCAGAATTCTGACTTTAATGTCAGAATTCAGACTTTTTCCCATGTTAAACTGAAATAAAACTTAAAAATCAGTTTACTTTTTTATTTTTTCCAGTGGCCCTAATCCTCTTCCGTAGTTGCTTTTTAAGGTGTGTCTTAAAAAGAAAACAGATGACCTAGGAAACAGAATAATGGCTTTACAACAATACATTAAATAAAGTCAAAAAGTAATCAGTGCCTATGCATTATAATATGAATCCATCAAATTTGGATTATATAAATGACTTTCCTAAAGCAATACAACTTTATTAGGACCTAAAAACAACAACAACTCCTTAACAGCAATAAGATCCAGGTTTGTACAGTAGGTCTAAAATATAACATGAATCATTTTGTATCTAAAGCTGGACAGAAGCGGATATAAACACAGTCAGTAAGCAGCCATCAGAGACTTTAGTCATTTTTAACCGTGACTATAATGAATGTCCAGAACAAACACTGAAAATTCACCTGAATGCCTCTTAAACTCCACGTACAAAGGACCGATTCTAACAAAGCTGTGACTTTACCGCTCGGTGTCCTGCTGGAGTTGATCTACCTATAAAACAGCTGTCAACTGAAACCAGGAACTGCAGAACTACCACTGTGCGTGCGCACATAGCAGGTGTTATGCTGAGACACGCAGCCATGCAGAAAACCGCGCCCCCTGTCGCGGGAACGCGCACTGCTTCAGGTTCTCGCATATTGATGAGAAAATTCATTCAAGTATGACCGACGAGGCAGTTTTTAACACATTCGTAATTGTTGTGGCCCAGCTTTGATAACACACACAGAAAGAAAGAAATCCACAGAGGCCACAGATTCACCGTGGACAAGTGATTTACTCAGTTTTCTCAGTTTATTTCTCCTCATCCAAGCAAACAGAAAAGGACAAACATTTCCTCCATGCTTCTCTTGCACTGATAAAAACCCAACACAGATGCATGCTGGTCCTGCCATTGACAGCCTATTTATAAAAATAATTCACCCAAATTAATCATAAATAGCCAGAAACAAAGCAACATTACTAAATAACCAAACAACATGATCTCATAACAGATATCAAACAATAAAGTAGAACAAACTTAGCTGCATTATCCACATAAACAAAAAACGTTGTTAATTATTAACAAAAACTAATTGGCTCCTACAGTATTATTAAAATATTTCTTATCCACCAATCTGTTAGTAAAAATGACTGCATCTGATCAGCGTTATCAGATCATCACAGTCACCCTGCAGTGTTATATATCTGAAGATATTTAAATACTGTTACGCCCAAGTTCAGTGATGTTGCATTATTTTAAATCCACCTTAAAAATACCTGAATAAACACAGACAAACTCCCTTATTTTTGATGTCATGATCTGCTGCAAAAACTGATTACTGTTGGAGACCTGGGACAATGCAACATTTTTACATGAGCTTCCGTCACTCAGACTATTTTCATACAATAAACTATCATGTGTGTCAATAATCAAAGCCATTTAGAGGTGATTAAAGAGAATTATTTTTCACAATTTGCTTAATTATAGTCAAATTAACTAAACTATGAAATTCCATCATTAAACCAAAATTAAACAGATACAAAAAGGAAGAATTATGAGAACAACTATCTTACAAATAGTGGAAAATAAAGATTAATCAGCCCTAAAATTTGCCCTGCAAAAAGAAACTAAATGTTAAGAATAAAGAAGAACCTTTTCCCACATAATCATGCATGTCTCCAAGGTATACGGTTTATATCAGTAGGCCAATATTTGGAGAGATGCATGGGGGCTGTTTGTAAAGATAAGCTGTCAAAAATTTGAGAAATATTTATGATTATTTAG